>JAEIFT010000841.1:0-63702 GCA_018904225.1 Lordiphosa mommai
CATCATCCCACGCAGAAAGATCTTTCGGTGTATGAGGGTGTTAATGTTTTTTAAAAGAAAGTTTTTCTTTGGACACGCCACAAAGCTCTTGCATATTAAACTATGCTTTGGCCAAGAAAATTAAATTAAATATATAGAAATAATTGTATGGATTAACACAAAAAGCCTTTTCTGCATTTTCTAATTAGAATTTACGTTATAGTTAGCACATTTGTTTAATCGCAAGGTATATGGTTCAGTCACCATATAACCTTTGCAACTGCATACACCACTCTCAACTTTAAACAATTCACTTATTGAACAACAAAATGCAGAAATGACTATTTGAATTTACATAAATAAATTTTAAACACTAATTAAGGTCGATATGGGCCACTTTGGCCATGGCAGCAACAACAACACTAACTCAGGTTATGCTGAGGTTATGTTCGCTGGCTTTGGCGAAGAAATTTTTCTCTTTCCACTCCGACGTCGAATTTCCTCATTGGGCCATATAATATAGCTGCCGGGTCGATCACGATGGTAGGGACAATTTCCCAACAAGAAAGTGCCTCCGAAGAACTTGTTTCACTGGCAAATTTTTCTCACGCCGGTATCAATGGAACGCCGATACGCAACTGAGGCATAAAAAAGCTTTTATATGCGCATGGAAAGTAAAAGCTTTTGTTGGTGGCAATTAATTGGCTTACAATGCAAAGGCTGGAACTTATGCCATTTGTAAAGAAATTAACTTCGAGGGGTTGATAGGTATTTTTGCGGTTAACTATGGGAGCTAGCAATAGGACACATAAGTGCCGATTTATCAAAGAAATAAAAAAATTAAAAATCTTCGAAGTAATCGCACAAACTTTTTTATTGTAATTTATTTATTTACCCGTTTAGGGAATTGGCACCATGAAATTAAATTGGGCGAATACTTTCTCCCTGGACATTCAATTTCTTTCTGGCTAGCTGGATTCGATCTGACTAACAGAGCAAAATTTTAACACACGATTTTTATAAAGAAAATTGTTTTAATACTCACGATGCAAGTAGTAAAAACGAAGAAAATTAATTTTATAAATATTTTCTCACTTTTATACTTTAACTGCACTTGGAAATATATTTTTTCTTTTGTCCGAATGTTAAGCGCACAACTGTTCGCTGAGAGGTATATAGAAGAAAAGAAAGACAGCTAAACTAACGTGAGTAGTTGGGACCAGTTTCGCTAAAGTCTATTTCCTTATCCTAGATCAACATATGTTCGCCAATTTAAACTACTCAGCTGGCTGCCCAGTCATTCGCAGGTCAATTAATTTGATAAACAAATGCCAACTATAAGAGGGAGTTACACTCAGAGCTAGGCTTGGTGATGCAAGGTGCGGCAAAAAAACGTTGCCTACTTGCGGCTCAACCGTACTGAAATTGCATACACAGCCCTCCTGCCAAACACTTTGATAAGAAAACATCAGATGAGTAATACCATTGAAAAAACAGTAAGGCATATTAGTTATTATTTATCCTGTTAGGGCTTTAATGTCTTTGGCAAGAAATTTTCCGACAAACCTACACCAATCTTCTAGTTATTGTAGGCTTGGCTAAGTTTGTTTTAATTCTGGCTTTCACAAACGTTGGGGCTAATTAGAGCTAAACCCTTTGACAAAATTGCTTTGTTGAAAGTTACGTCGATAAACCCTTGACCTAACGACGAAAAGCGTCACGGCTGCATGTAGGTTGTATGTTTTCTCTCTTACGAGATAGCTGAAGTTATGCTATTACGCGGCTTTGCGGACAGAGACAAAAAGTCTCTACTGAACCTAACGGAGTGGCTCAACATCTGCTTGTAATGGGGTAAGAGCTGATAGGTGAGGCATTAGTGACCATGTTCTGTCAAAAGCAACACTAAGGGGGGCTACTAATGAATGGCTGAGTGCACTTGAGCCGCAGAGCACAACAAATGTTGCTAAGTTCATCATCCCAATTGCTCTGATCAAGCTTAATATAGGCACGTAACGGCAAGAACAGAACGATTTACCCGTTCACCAGTAGTCAGTGGAGCATAGACACAGTATAGCTATGACGGCACTTTGCAACAATGCGTTAAAGGCATGGGATTTAAATTGTACTCCATTGTCTGATAGGACAATTTCGGGTACACTAAAATAATGAAAGATCTCTTCCTCCAAGAAATGGACGGCAGTGAATTTTTTTAACTCGGCTTCAAGGGATGAGCTTGAGCAAGTGGTTCAACTCAAAATATACCTACATTTCCTGATCGACTACGTTAGGATAGGGCCGCGAAAGTCAATATATAGTTTTTGGAAAACTCTTTATGTCTCTTTTGCACCCAGTGGTGACGCAAATTTTGGTTAGTGTTGGCTACATTTGCAACAGCACAACCATTTTTATTGCATCACTTACTAGGTTCTGCCAATAATAATAACGACGGATTCGAACCAACGTTCACATTATGCCACTAGGTGAGGCTAATGGATGTTCATGACTCTGTTTCAAAACATCAGAGATAAGATTTTTTGGTATCCAAAGCTTCCAGCACAAATCATCGGCAATTTGCTCTCCCTTTGGATGCTCTGATCGGCGATAATGTAATTGTCAGACCTGCTAATATCAGGCATCTTAGATTCATTACTTATTATTTTACTTTTAGTTCAGAGTAATCAGTGGAGTTGAAATGTTCCAGAAGTTGATCCAAACAAGGCTTTCTATGCTAAAGGACGATAAATCCTCAGTAATGCGAGAGAGTCACGGGGATAAGATTGACTTTGCCTTTTCGATGATAAATTTTGAGTGAAAATGCCTGTAATTTTTAGGGCCCATCTTGCTAATCGGGAAACTTAAGTCTGTCTGGGACATAAGCTTTCACCGAAGAAGCATGGTCAGTATGAATAGAAAACTCTTCCCCTTCAAAAGCGAAATTTTTTTACACACATAATAGCTGCTAAGCATTCCTTCTCCGTAAATTAAAATTGCGTTGACGATATGAAGGTACATCAAACCTTCGCTATCCTTTTGCATAAGTACACCTCCGCCTGTATGACTGGCATCGCCGTGGAATCTAAAGGGCAATGTAAAATCGGGACTATGCAGGACTGGTGCCTTACACATTTGTTCTTTAAGACAATCAAAGCCTTCTGTGCTTCTTCAGACCACAATAAATTTCGCCGTTATTTGGGGTATCAGAAATTGGCTGCAATCCCAGCATAGTTGCTGATAAATTATGATAACCATCCTGTGCTTCTCAAATCGACGAACCTGCAGTTTAATCCGATTTAGCAATGACCCTTATCGCTACGACTTTCTCCGGATCTGGTCGATAGTACCATGACCTACTGCCCTAAGTCACTCACTTCGCCTGTCCAATTTTTGCCTTTGTATGCTGTGGTAGCCTTTCCCTCGCCTGAAGTAGTCGTTTACGACACCTGTCAGTTCCAAACCGAGATGACTAACAAGTCGTCGATATAAATGAATATCTCATTGCGCAAGTTCGGTGGGATTACTTTATCCCATGAGTTTAGACATTGCTCTGGAGGTGCATTAGTTAAAACCAAACGGCATGACAGTAAACTGGGGTAACGGCCTTCCCGACGGGTAAAGGCTATTTGTGCGAGCTTTTTGTGACAGAGGAATTGCCACAAAGCATCTTTCAAATCTAAATGGTATATACTTCTGCACGAGAGTCGGCTTAATATACCGTCCAAGTAGAGGCATTCGATAAGCGTTCTATTGTTACCTCGTTTTTTCGGTACTATCTAGGCAAAGACGAACTTTACCTGCTTTTGGACTAACACTTAGGTGCAGACCCAAGGGCTATCAGACTCTTCAAGTACTCCCAGAGCTAACATTCGGTCGATTTCTGTGTACATTAGTTCTCTACGAAGTATACTGCATAATGACGTTGTTTTATCGGTTATGTGTCCAATGTCATGAGGTAAAATCTGGTTTTTCCGGACCCTTTACAGCGAATCGAAGGAAACTGTTTTATCGTCGCCAACAACTGCTTCTGTTGTGATTCGGATAACGAATTTGCAGATGGATCTTTAAGTTCTGGATGCATATATTTTGAGTCTTCTAGATGTACTCAAAAGATATGGCAACAAGTTGAATATTTTCCAAAACAATACCAAGATACAACTCTTGGGACAAGGATGGGACCACAATATAAAGCATAACGGTTGTCTCACCACGAAACTCAACTGAGGTAGTGATTCTACCAACAGTAACCTTGTTTGTACCATCTGCAGTGCGAACAACTGACGGAAGAGGTTTATATTCGACCTTATTTTTAACTACCTCTTCTGCTAAGCTACCCCCTATACACTTATTGACGCACCTGTATCCATTAGACCACCACAGTCTTTCCCAAAAAAGTTACTTCTGCATATGGACGGAGACGTAACTGTTATTTATTACAGAAGAGAGTATTGCCTTTTAGAATCTTTATGGCTCTGGCAAAAATGCTAATTCTGCAAGCATATTGCGAGTATTTTGTGCATTACCAAAATTATCTGGATTTTTGCGGGCAACTTATGTGTAAAGACAAACTGGGATTTGGGACATGTTGGTAAGAAGGAGCAACTATTGTCAGTTACTCTATGTTTGTTCACTTTCGAGACTAGTTTGCGTGCACATCCGACGGTGCACGCACGTACGTTCGTTTTTGTTGATGCCACTTCTTGCACGAAGTTCTTATGTGTTGCCACAGCCATAGCAACAGTGTTCGCTCGCCTACGATTCTTGAATTCCACCATTACCGGTCAATTCCAACAGGAAAGGGCCATAGCTGCGATCTCTAACGCTTTCTGCATCATCTGCATCGTACTCATTATCGCTACCTGTTTGTAATTGTACTGCTGACTTCGTTTACATGAGCGTCTAAGTCGAAGCACGCTGAGCGTAGATGGAGCCTTGATTGGGCGATCGATTTAAAAAACGTTCACGTGACGAACAACTTGCCGCAACTGGAGCAATAGTTTCAACTGATACATACAAAAGCTCATGTTGAATTTCCGGCAACAGTTACCTCTAGAACGCCTGTCTCCATTGGTTGAACAAGCTTATCGACAAAGTCAAGATGGTCAAAATGGTCAAATGGTCTCCTGTGGCTTCTGTTTGAAAATAGCGGTACGGATCTCTAAATTGGTTCACCATCTTTAAATTGAGCTAAAGCATACACAGTGTTCGACCATCGAATAGATTACTCTTGTGATACCTCCAAAAATTCACTACCACTTCCCTCAAATAGGTTACGGTATAGCGAGACAGCAACTAAAATTGCCATCTAATGTTTGATTGTGGAAGAGCTTCCAACTCGGTATACAAAATCATCTATAGACATAGCCGACTGTCTGAGAACGCGATTTCCAATTGGAGATAGGTCTGAACTGATCCTATCAGGAACCAAATTGTGGCTTGACGGTGATTCGTTGGATAGGAGAGGACCTATTGTTCATGGGGGCATACCCCACCGGTTAAATCACCATGATTTGATATTCAAACAACTGCTCAAGATTGCGGTGTGCGCGAAAAAGTCCTCTTGCACAAGATCGTGCTGCTTCGGTTGTCCCACTTTGAAGCTAATTGTGAATCCGTTTAATTGCCAGAGATAATTTGTGTTTGCTGAGATAATGCGGATGCCATTGCATTGACAATTGCTATGTTGCAAGCTATCAGTCTTATACGAACTTCTGGGATTGATGGCTGTTACTCTGGGGTTGTACCTCTTGACCTAAAGTCGGCCGAGATTCGGAAGGCACTGGAAAGCAATGTGGTGGATTGTTTTGTGCACTAACCAGATGATCCTCCTGTATTAGTTGTAAACCCCTGAGCGGTATTGACATTGACTTTGATTGAAGGTATTTTAGTGCCTAAATGAACACGCATGGTTGACGTAGTTGTTGGCGCTGTTTCTAACTCATCTGCTAAGCTAAGAGCGGATCTACTAAGAGCTGTTCGACAGATTGGACAAATTTCTTTATTTCCAGGTCGTGTGTTAAAACAAGCGTGATGGAAGAAATGATTGCACTAGTAGTTATTAGTTGAGCTGTGCTACTTCTTTTTGCTAGCAAAACTGTCTCACCATTGGGTCTCTGAAGTGTCTGTTTTGAGTTCGTATCATTATATAGATTCATAAAAAAAACAAAAATTATAATATATATAAAAAAACAAAAAGATAACTCGAAAAGATAAACGATATTTCATAAAATATTTTTGGAAACCATGCAATACCTTAACGATTATTAGGTTACCGAACAATTTTAGACGAGAAAAGAAAGTGATAACTCAAAGAATAGAATTGGCCATTTTTTTACAAAGGGCGCGAAGTAGCTCTGAGCCACAAACAACAGATCCAGCGACTATCTGAAAACAGTACAGTTCTGATAGAAATAGTAGTGTTTTTTAATTCTGCAGGCGGAAATACTTTAATCACCTATTGACCAGATAGTAACATAAAGAGAGAGAAAATTAGCGCATACCATCTATGTCCCATCGGCATCAACTGCAGTATTAGCTTTAGAACAAATCAATTCACGGAAAAGGAGATAGTTTCCGAATATCTAACCTGACTAGGCGAACCAAATTCAGTGTTAGCAAACTTGGAAATTAAGATAGATTGTTCTAGGTATGCAGTTGAACAAACACCCAGTCAAAAAATAATGAGTGCCCTAGTTGTTTACTATAACTGCATACTACTTGGAAATTCAAAAGATTTTTGGAAATGAAAATTGTAGTGCTTTATTTAGTTCTGGCACCAAATACTTTTTTGCGCACACCCAGATAATAAATGAGAAAACGTAGCGCATGCCATCTATATCACATCGGCAATAAACTGCAGTATTTGTTTTAGAACCAGTTAGCAATTACTGAAAAAGGATAGTTTTCCGAATACCGACTGGCTCAACCAAATTCAGTGATAGCAACTTGGAAATCTCAGATTGTTTACAAACAAGAGAGGGTGCTTCTACAAATAATGTTTCATTCAGCGGCATGACCGTAGATCTGGTCCACGAGCCCTGTTCCAGCGAAAACTCACACTACGTAGAAACTAGGAAAATATACTAGTAATGTTGTGAAGACTCCAGCAATACAGCTATTTTGAGCTAGTATAGACTCCAGGATGTCACACAAAAGATGTTAGTTATAACACTGTTTTGGCAACTGGTCATTAAAGTCCGTTGAACCATAATGTTTAGAATTACTCAGTTCTAACTAGAAAATGGGAAAATAATAAAAAATAAAGGAATGGGATAAGGTTTTCAAATCACTCAGATGTTATTGATTGTTACAGATTTTTATAGCTCAGGACGAAAATCGTCTTTAAGGCAAAACAAATATTTGCTCCTTTAACACGATTCGCTACACGGGTTAAGCAACACAATTTATTGTAACATGTCATGCAAAAGTTATACACTTTTATAGAGCTGATGGTCGATTAACTAGGATCGGAGTACGCCAACCCGGCTGTGGCTCGTCGGCAAGTGGGGTGGGTGCTTTAATTTTACCGAAGTTAATATGTCTGAGTCATAAATATATTAAAATTCGCGTACTGTTTTGGCATAGGAAAAGTGATGGAAAAGGGAAGGCTCCAATAAACGTAGTTAATAAAAATAGGCAGTAAGAGAGGTTCTAACTAAAATTGGACTTATTATATTTTCAGCTACTGATTAAAGTGCTACTGCCCACCCTACCTAGATCCTGTAAGTCCATCTGGAAAGATTTAATTTTGATCTGGTAACTTAAATAAGTCCTTGCTTGATTACCCTATCTCGTTTCGGTGATGCATGGTTCCAAAAGCATAATAGCTTTAAGCTTGCATTACAAATATAAACAATTTATTGTAGGAGTTATCATTATGACCTAACATCCTAATATACTAACAAATGGACACGATAATAAACAAGTAGATATGAGTTTGTATATATGAGTTAATAAAGAAATATAATATATAATAATAAAGTAAGATAAAAAATATAGAATAGGATCGGGCATATAGATATTTATAAAAACAAAAAAAATATATATTATAGTTAAAAATGCCAAAAAAAAAAAATAGAAAATTTTATATGCAAAAATTAATGGCAATGTGAAATCAAAAATCAAATATTTTGTAGGGCATGTGTGGCTGTAGTTGGTGTGCAATCATATGTTCACTGCATGCCAATAAAATATTTATTTCAAGTTCAGGGCCAACGAATGCTTGAGAGTAAAAGAGAAGCTTTTACTAGATCAGCATATGCGAAAGCTTAATCGCGGTAAAGGTTCATTCGGCTGAAGCCCAACATGCAAAAGAAAGCTTTTAACCTAGCATGTTGGCTTAAACAATATTAATTTATGTTTTATCACTTACAGCATCATCACGCAGAAAGATCTTTCGGTGTATGAGGGTAGCTAATGTTGTTTTATGTTTAGCTGTAAAAGAAAGCTTTTCTTGGACACGTCACAAAGCTCTTATACACTATGCTTTGGCCAAGAAAATTAAATTAAATATATAAATAATTGATATGGTTAGCACAAAAGCCTTTTCTGCATTTTTCTAATTAGAATTTACGTTAATATTAGCATTTGTTTAATTTATGCGATTGTCAAATACCTATATAACTCTTTTTGTAACTGCATACACCACTTGCAACATTAAACAATTCACTTATTGAACAACAAATGCAAAAATGACTTATTTGAATTTACATAAATAAATTTTAAACACTAATGGAGGTCGATATGGGTCGCTTTGGACATATGGCCAACAACAACACTAACTCAGGTTGTGTAAGGTTGTTCGCTGGCTTTGGCGAAAATTTCTCTTCCACTCCGAGCGTCGAATTCCTTTATTGGGCCATATAATATAGCTGCCGGCTCGATCGATGATGAGGGGACAATTTCCCAACAAGAAAGTGCCTCAAGCACTTGTTTCGCTGGTAATTTCTCGCATGGCGATCATGCCGCCGATAGCAACTGAGGCATAAAAGCTTTATATGCAGCAGGAAAGTAAAAGCTTTTTGGTGGCAATTATTGGCTTTTAATGCAGCGGCTGGAACTATGCCATTGTAGCCAAGAAATTCACTTCCGGGGTTGATAGGGTATTTTGCGGTTAACTATGGATTAGTTAATATGACACATAGTGCCGATTCTGATCAAAGAAATAAAAAATTAAAAATTCGATCAGTAATCCACAATTTTAGTAATTTATATATTTACGCGTTTGGGAAATTGACACCATGAAATTAAATTGGTGATCTTTTCCTGGACACTTCAATTTTCTTTCTGGCTGACTGGGGAGTAGGTTAGATCTGACCAACTAGGAGCACAAAAATTTTAACACACGATTTTTATAAAGAAAATTGCTTTTAATACTCACGATTTAAGTAGTAAAAACGAAGAAAATTAATTTTATAAATATTTTTTCACTTTTATACTTTTAACTGCACTTGGAAATATACTTTTTTCTTTGTTCGAATGTTAAGCGCGCAACTGTTCGCGAGAGGTATATCAGGAGAAAGAAAGACAGTAAACTAACGTGGTAGTTGGGCGGCCTAGTTTTCCGGAAATCTCTATTTCCCTTGTTCTACGATCAACATATGTTTGCCAATTTAAACTACTCAGCTGACTGCCTAGTCATTCGCAGGTCAATTAAGTTGATAAACAAATGCCAACTATAGAGGATCACACTCAGCTAGCTTGGTGCAGTGGCTAAGTGCAACAAAAAAAACGTTGCCTATTTGCTGATCAACCAAAATTTGGACAAGCGTGTCATTAAGTTGTACTGGTGGCTAGCGTTGCGTCATCGCTTTACCAGAAAAAATTATAAAACCTGAGCTTTCTAGAGGACTCGAACTCACGACTGGCTGTTGTACTTAAAGTGGCCATTTTGCCCTCTAATTGACCTTTTTCATGTGATCCAACATCATTACCTTTAAGCCAATTCCTGAGGTTTGATAACAGTATATTAAGCAGGATGCTAAATTGGAAGAAATTGCTGAATGGTATTGCAGTTTGTGGCCCAATTTATGGATTTTTGTGAAATAAACGATCGCCAGGACCTTGTTGGATAACATATTGGTCCCACATTGCAGATGCTGTAATATTTTTTGTAGTTTCAAATATTTAATTTGAGTGCTATTTTTTTTTACAAGAAAAATGGGTTTGAAAAACCAAAACAACTGAACTAAATTAAACAACAAAAGATATCATTCCGAGTATTGGTAAACCATAAAAAGGCCAATAAAATTTGTAACTTCAAATCTTAAATATTATTTTTTAATCCAAGCGTTTATAACATTTTTCCATTTGTTAACCATAACTCGTTGGTTAACCGCACATAACGAGTACTTACTCTCTTTGTATTATATAACTAGCTTTCCTTTCTATTTATGCTTTCCTTTTAATTATATTTAATTACTTAACATTTCAGTATTTTCTTTTCATTCTATTATCCCTTCAATTTGGACCTTTTTTCGTATCATTTATTCGCTGGCAACTGCAGTGCATGTCCACTTCGTTTAGTTCCCCGTTTATCCCAGTGTTGCCTGCTTTCCATCAACTCATTTCTTTCTTTTTGCCAGTTTTTTGGTTCTGTCATTCGGTAAGTTCCCACCACCCGCCACACCCACCGTACACTTTTTTTTTTGTTCGCTGTGCCATTTCATTGTCTTCTTTTGGTGGTGGTGGAGGAAGAGGAGGAGACGGAACTGGAGCACTGTTATATGTATGATGGCACCCGGTTGCAGCTTCTGTTTTACATTGGCATTTGCATTTTTTGACATTGCCCCACCCCCTTCCACGCTTTGTTTTAATTTCGTTGCCGGCATTTTGTTGTTTGTTATTGTTGTTTTTGTTGGTTCAGGCGGAGCTTATGATGCAGTGAACATGAAATTGCAACTCGCAGGCTGCATTCCAATGAATGCAGCGTAGCGCATGGAGAAATTTTAAGTAAAATGTCGCCGTCGTTAAGTTAGAAAGGAATTTCGAAATTTTCTGCGGTCTGGTTAAAATAAACAAATTTTCCACCTGTTTTTAATGAAATTTCAATTATTTGTATGACTTTCTGATGTTTATAATTGATGTAGTTGTCGATCTATCTTGTTAGCCTCTGTCTGTCATTGAAAGTTAGCGGTTGAAGCTAAAAAAAAGTAATTAATGTCTCTTAGTGAGCGGCTTTCATTTTCTCTCTTCGATTGGCCAACTTTTCAGCAATTGGGCAAAAATCTACAGAAACTTTTACTAAACATTTTTTTTTTCAAGCAAATGTCAAAAAAGCTTTAAATAAACTCCAGAAAAATATATGGGAACTTGGCAGAAGGTGACGAAATTTGTATTCCTTCAACCGTAAATACTTATTTTTATTTGAAATATATATATATATATATAAATATTGGCTATACGTATGTGGGGTACAATTGTACCCGATGCAAGCAGTTAGTACAGCTACCAAAATATATATTTTCCCATTCAAGCTAAATGTTTGACAAACAGAGATCATTGACTCCTGGTTAAGAATTTTGATCTGTTTTTTCCAAGCTTCTTGCCAAAATTGAAAAACTCTCCTAGCAGCAAAATAAAAATATTGTCAATTGAAAATAAATTTAAGTCCAGCAAATGGCTACGAATTTGTCACTTCCACCGACATGTGGCAAAAGCTCTGTTGCCTCTGCTCCCTGAAACATAATTTTCCATTAGAAAAAGATAAGACGATATTTGGTCAGCGTTACTGTTTAGCAATGTAATAAGTAAGTAAGCATAAATGTGGTTGGAGGAAAGAAACTGTAGTCCAGCGCGTGGTTGGTCTAAAATTACCGTCAAGTGGCGCAGCTTGGCATCAGTATGAGCGTGGCGTCGAGTCGTTGGCAAATTCCAATTTGTGCTAGGCAAATTGACAGTGTTCAACAGTGTTTGGTTTCAACCTGACTGGAAGACGCAGAGATCTGCTCTGTGGTGTCAATTTAATTTGCCATGAATTATAAATAAAGGTGAATGAGTAATGGGCGTATACTTAATGAACATTGTGAATGCTTCGGGTTTTTTTAGCAAGAATTTAATGATGAATATAAATGGTGGAAGTTTTGCAATAGTTGGTGTTTGGTCCAGACAGGCCAAAGAAAACGGTGAAATTTGAATTTAAAATTGCTTTTTAGTCTGCAAGATATTTTTTTGCCCAATAAGTAGGCTATGAAATTTTCAGATTTCGAGCTAATTTTAATAAGGGGAAAATCAAATATGTTTTTCAGATATCTTTGAATATTGCATATTGAAGAACTAAAATAGACCGAAATCTCATATAATAAATCAAGCTTTAATTACAGCTACTTTTTTATCAGAAAATTTAGTTCAAATCAAGCTTAAGTCGTGATATTGTGGTTTACTATAGATTGATATTTTTTATTAAAAAAAAATTTTAACCGCCACCAATTAATGACTCATTTCGTTTTCACTTTAAATAGATTTAAGTTCCTAACACCTGTCTCAAATATAAAATTCGTCTCCTCTAAAAGTGAAAATGGTTATACCACATTTACTTTCTAATCATTATAAAACTGCAGTCACTTCATTTTGTTATTTCTGCTCTTAACTTCTCAGCTGATTATGGCTGGTTGCCAACCTGGTTGAATTTAATTTAAAAAAAAAGTATTTTTTCTTTAGTTATTTTAATTTTTAGACAAACAATCAAGACTTACTTTGGGTCGTAATCATCCTAATAAACATTTTACTCATATCTATGATTTGCATAATCGTTAAGAAGATTCTCTTTGTCATTTTAACAACTGGAACTATTCTATAAACTATTTGCAGTGTATTAGTATCGATAGGGAAGGTTAAATGCACACTCTTTTGGGCAATATAGGTTTTGTAGAAAATTTTTTTAAATTGTTGACAAAAATATTAAAAAATTTTCCGAGTCGAATTTCGTGTAAACGTTTTTATTTCGTGTTGAAATATCATATTGTTACGTAGGTTGCTATATATATTTCTAGCCTAATAATGAAAACGCGAATATTTATGATCAAAAATGGTTTTATAGTTTTTCAAAGTATTCTCCAGCAAGATTTATACACTTTTGCATGCGCTCAAACCAATTGTCGAAACACTTTTTCCACTCAGATTGAGACACCTCCAAACTTGGTGTTTGAACTCTTCATAGCATCTTTAAGCGACGAAAATCGTTGACCACGCATTTTTTCCTTGATGTGCGGGAATAAAAAGAAGTCATTGGTGCCAAGTTAGGGCCTGTATGGCGGATGACACATCAATTCAAAAGGCGCTGGTGTGAGCTGATTGTCTGGCACAATGATCTGTATCTTCGCTTGTTCGTTTTCGAATTTCTCCGAAGACTTCAGGCAAACAAATTGTGGGTGTACCACTCCAGAATTGACCGTCCTAGGTTGCTCAAGCGGAATAGTCCGAAGAAACAGGCGGCCATTTGTTCGAAGTGCTTCTTCCACGAACGGCTTTCGTTGGATTTGGTCGTCTTCAAAGACCCATTACACGTAGATTGCTGTTTTGTTTCGGTCTCGGGCATAGATCCATGATTCGTCACCTGTGACGATCTTATAAACGTCTTTTGAAACACCGCGATTATATTTTTTCCAAAATTCTCTTTGCGCAATCCACGATGCCTTTTTTGAGCGATTGTCAAATTGTTCGGGAGTTCCAACGAGAACAAACCTTTTACGCCCAGGATTTTATGGAATGTCGAATGTATGCTGGTGGAAGAAATGCTGAAGGATACCTCTATCTCATGGTATGTCACATGACGATCTTGCATTATCAGTTCACGCACGGCATCAATGTTTTCCGGGCACAACGACTATTTTTGGACGACTTTCACGACCTTCGTCTTCGAGCGTCCCTCCCGCGATTGAATTCATTAAAACATTTTTTCACAGCCTTAGATTACTTCATCGCCTTACAAAGATTTTAGTTCATCGTTGCACTCTTTTAGTGATAATCCACGGCGAAAGTTGTGAAAACGTTACACGAAAATCCGTTCACGAGTTAATTCCATTTTTCGCCGAGGTAAGTTTGATCTAATCGTTAATCGATATCAAACGTGGTCACACATGAAAAAGAGTTGTATGGAGCTTTTACCGATAAAAGTCCAAACCTTTTTTCTCAGGAAAAGGCCAATTGGTCCTAAATGGCTAGAAACGACCTGAGGCCAGAAACTTAAATAGCAACCCACGTATCATAAGGTTTGGCGAAACAACCTATTATTAAAATATCTCGGCAGTCCTTCTACTAAGTCAATTGATATAACTCCCACACTTAAGCGTCGTAGGGCATAATGAACCTCACCAATGCACTGAAGAGCTTGTAGCTGGTACTGTTTGGTACTTCCTTACTGCAGAGCAAAGTCCCCCAGGTACAATTGATGGCATCTTTGGAGTCTGCAAGCTTATTCTTTAGATGTACATTGGTGCTAAGGTAACGTTTAATTTCCACTTTTCATCAAGTGACTGCCCTCTGCAGTGTCTTTTAAACAGTAGTACCTGAAACTATTCCTTATTTATTGTGGGGTAGTTGAGTATTTTCACAATTGCCAGTGGCAACTTCTCTGCCCACATTACGGATCTCTGCTAATGAGTTGATAGGATGATAGACTCTGTTAAAAAATCAAATTATTCTGGCATTGACAATTTGACTTAAAGTATTTGTGTGCTCTTAGATACTTCTACCATAAATTGAAACTATCCAACTGTGAGTGCTTAAATTCTGATATACGGTCACTGCTTAACTGGACAGCACTTAAAGCTGCCTTAAAAATATTTTCAATTTCCATTTAGCTTGCTAACAGTCATAAAACATAACATTCAAATATCAGCCAATTGTCAGCAAAACAGTTATTCAAATACACAGTCCGACAGACAGACAGAAACACACACGCGCGCACAAGCACACACATTTATGCTATTGCAATTGTATTCGTGCATTTCCGGTCAGCGCACGGATGTTCCGGTGATCAATTTTCAAATGCTCCGTGTCAGTCCACTGCTGTTGCTGCTATTGCTGCTGCTTCTGGTCAGTTTTGTTGGTTACTCATCGAGTTTCTCTGAGTGCTCAACCTGTCGCTGGGTGATTTTTTCCCAAATTGAAATACAAATTCCACGTTTTTGCATATTATTTGCTTTCAGCAACCAGACACACTTTACTTCCTTTCATGTTTGTGATTTAATTTTTATTTTAACCGCAGAGCTTAAAGACTGGGAATGTGTGTGTGTGTTTTTGCGGTTCTCGCAAATTGTTGCATAAACAAATTGCTGCATTATTTATTAGATCTTTTATGCAAATTATTACACAAAATTTATTGGGCTTAATTAGACTTCATGAAATATTTATGCCAACAATTTGAAACATCAAATCGACACAAATTGAAAGCCATTGACAATATCAGTTACAGTTACAGCAGCCGGATATTCAGTTGCCTCGCACAACTTCTGACAATTTCTGACAATTTCCGTTGGCAGCTGTCGAAAGTTTACCGAACTAACTTTGCCCTAATAATGAAATTAATTAACAGCTAATCAAATTTGCAACTACAGCAAAGTGTTCGGTTTCTAGGCAATATGCCAAAGCTGAAAATTGTTGAGCACAACTTAATTACCGTCATTGCGTTAGCGCTTTTTAGTTGCCTTTTTAAGTGTGTGTGTGTGCGTGTGTGTGTGTGTTTTGCCAAGCTCCTCAAGGGGCTTTCAGAATGTCTTACATGGCGTATGAACCATTTTAATTAAGAAAGAAATGCGTGAAATGTGCGAAATGTGCGAAATGTTCTCTAATTGGGTTGTCCATGTGTTTCCAGTGCAACTTTTTGTTTTATACCTTTCTGCCCGTTACGTTACGAAATAAAAATGAAAGGGTTATTAACGTAGTAAAAATTTTTGTTACTAAGACATCAATATAATGAACGTAAAAGACATTTAGCTGTAATAAATGGACAAGATGGAGTTGTAGTTGTGGCTTATACTAATTCTTTTTTTTTATTCTAAATAAACAAAAAGCAGAGCTGTAAAAGATTTAAATCATTTTGGATTTCAAATCTCTCAGATTTATTTACATATTGATGATTCTTCTTTAAATCACCAAGATTTAAATCTGATTCAATCATTGAAGATTGCTTTAAGGTGATTTATAAATCATTTTTCAGCAATCAGATTGTTTACATTTTGATTTAATTCATTTGATTTAAATCATTGAAGATTTAAATCTTCAAGATTTAAATCTACAAAGATTTAAATCATTTGATTTAATTCATTCTTTTGAAATCATTGATGATTTAAATCAATTATTTGCAATCATTTTTTAAAAGATTTAAATAGCTTGATTTAAATCAAATGATTTAAATCTTTGTAGATTTAAATCACAAAATGATTAAATCTTTAATGATTTAAATCACAAAATGATTTAATTCAAATCTTTAAATCTGGAAGTCACACACATGACGCCAACCATCGGAAAATTTCTGATCTTCATGAAGATTTTGGTCTCACCGTGGAAAATGTTGTAGCAACCACGACCGATAACGGCTCAAACTTTGTGAAAGCATTTGAAGAGTTCGGCATATCCGATCCACAAAGCCTATGTAAAATATACCGAATTGAAGAAGAATGGCAAGTCTTAGAAGAAAGTTCCGAAATATCAAATCAATCTTTAGAGCTTCTGCTGCTGAACCACGTGAGATGCGCATCACATATTGCTAAAAGTAGTAGTAGTAGTAGTAGTTTTTATTTATTCTATTTTACAAAAACATCTTAAATTATAGCTGGCTAACTTAATTACAATTAACAAATTTATACAAAATATAATTTTCTTTCTTAGTATTTTTCAACATGGTTTTATAAAAACCGTCCGTTGAATTGAACCTGATTTGAAAAGCCCGCATACGTAGGTAATGCCTAAAAGAGTTCGCTAAGGATTTTATTGCGGTATTGCATAGCCTCTTTGATGAAAGCGGCAAGAGCTATCCAGTTTTCTCCGTTGAGCAGGCTATAAAATTCAATTTCCGATAGAAAAGGACGCTGAAAGTGTGCCATACGAATCTCCTTTAGAATGGGGCAGATTCCTACAAAGTGAACCACATCTTCCTTGGTGCACATATTGCAGAGGGTACAGTTCTTCTGCGTGTTACTCCTGTGTGGTTGGCAGTTAAGGCTAAGTGTTTCACATCTCGTCCTGAAGATAGCGCTGATTCTGTCAACCCCCACACTGTCAGAAAAGTAGTTTTTCACTCCGAGGTTAAGTATGAGGGATTTATACTGGTTTCTTTCGGTGCTCCTTTTTGCTTGTGCAATAAATCCGTTCCTTTCTACTTCACATATTTTGGAGATGATTTGGGCTTGGGTTTGTTGCCAAAGAATATGGTTACCAAAATTGATGTTAACTCCGCAGTCATTTGAGATGCTATCCCATCTTTCAAAGAACTGGGACCTTTCGCTCAGAAATTGATTGGTTATGATCTTGGGCAGTCTTGAACTTTCCATATTCATTATCTTGTTTATGTAGTTGAAATGGGTTTCGAGCGTGTACGTAAAAAAGCGTGGGCAGACCAGTTTCGATGAATATGGCGTAGTTTGGAGAAGTTGGCGGGAGTCTAAATACTTTTTTAATGAAGAAGATTAGTAGCCGTTCAACATGTTCATAAGATGTGTGACCCCATACTTGAGAAGCATAGCACAGGATTGATCGTACTGCTGCTTGAAATACTGCATATTTTGTGCTAGGTTTGACGTTTTTCCTACTAAGCAGAGTTTTCCATGACGCGTTGATAGCCACTTTTGCATCTTTCAACTTCTCACAAAGGTGGACTTTAAAGGACATATTGTGGGACAGTAACACTCCGAGGTATTTGTAACGCTTCACCTTTTCGAGGATAACGCCGTCTATCGTCCAATCTTCTGCACGTGCGTAACGACCTCCACCCTGTCTAATTACCATGATTTTAGACTTATCCGTATTGATTTGAAGGCACCAGAATCTGCAATATTCGTGAAGCTTATCGATCATTTTCTGAAGCATTTGCGGGGAATCGGCAAAGAGGCACATGTCATCGGCATACATCAACGTTTTAAATTGTTGTCCAGCAAAGGAAATTCCGCCTGGTAGGGCCTGTGTTATGTCGTCGACATATAGCGAAAATAAAAGTGGGCTTAAGATACATCCCTGCTTGACTCCACAGTTAGTATCAAACCAATCAGATAGTCTGGAGCCGTCCCAAACCGAGGCTGTATTTTTGTCATACAGCTGAAATATTACCTTGAGCATTTTGGTAGATAGCCCAATGTTGCTCAGTTTGTAGAACAGACTTCTTCTATTCACTGTATCAAATGCAGCCTTAAAGATATATAGCTTTTTTTGGAATGCAGGTAAGACTGAGCAATTGATGTCAGGACGAAGATGCTATCGACAGTTGAATAGCCCTTTCGAAAGCCCGTCTGAAATTCACTTAATAATTTCGAATGGTTTACCCATTCGGTCAGGCGGGAAAGTAGCACCCGGCAAAAATTTTCATTATAACGTTTAAGCAAGATATTCCTCTGTAGTTGCTGGCATTCGATGGGTCTCCTTTTTTAAAAATTGGAAATATAATGCTCCGTTTAAACGAGTCAGGAAAGGACCCGTTATTGAACATATGATTGTAGACGAGTGTTAGCAGTTCTATGAAGTTTGGCGTTGCGTTCCTAAAAAAATTCAGCAGAAATCCTGTCTTCCCCTGGTGCTTTATTTATCTTCAAATTGGCAATGGCATCGTTGACTTCCGTTATTGAGATGCATCTATCTAGTTCGGTTGACACCGTGATCGGCAAAGCATATTGTATTTGTAATTCCGAGTTTAAATTCCACAGTAGTTGCTTAAAATGCTGAGCTAATGTCGGTGCGTCAACTTTAATTTGCCGAATGGTTGGATTTCTATTTATAGACTTTAAGATTGACCAGTACGTTTTTGAATTACGAGCATTGTATAGCTCTAATTCCAGCTTTAAATAATATTCATGTTGTTTAATATTACATATGGCCTTATATTCTTTATTGGCTTGGTGGTATTTTCCTTTTGAGTCTTGCGTATTGTCCTTCCTATACTGATTTAATTGATGAAAAACCAAGTCTCTAGATCGCATACACATCGAGTCAAACCATGCTTGCTTATTAGGCATAGTTCCCTTTGTCTGCATAGTTTCTGCTGCTTTTACTATCAACTTTGTAAGATCGTTTGCAGTGTCAATATTATGCTCGGCGCTGTGGCGAAGACGCTCCACTCCTTTATCAAGCTCGGTAACGTAGTTTCTCTCTTTTCTCTGATTCCAGCGAAGTTTTGGCATTAATGTTGATTTAGAGGTTACTGAAGAAACGTTAGTTAGCTCAAAAGTCACAACAAGTGGCATATGATCCGAGAAAATTTGTCCATCTACAGACATATCGGCGAAGACTTCCTGCCACTGCCCTTGTATTAAGCAGTAGTCGATTGTAGAGCAAGCGTTTCCTCTAACAAAGGTGAATTCTCCTTCCTGGTCACTCTTGGTACGGCCGTTTACGAGGGTCATTTGCATGGATTCACACATTTCAATTAGCTTGCGACCTCTTCTATCAACAACACCGTCTTTGGCACATCGAGCAGTTTTTGCTAAGTCTGTGGCGAGTTCGTACGATTGGGTGACTACCTGTTCCGTACCAATACGCGCGTTGCAGTCTCCAATGATCATAATATTATTGCAGTCAGACGACAAACAGAAGTCATACACAGTCTCATAATCTTGGTCCCATCGATTGCAGTTTATGTATACAGGCAAAATTATAAGTTTTTCGGAACTTTTATTTCAATGACGACCGTGTTTACTATTGTGACAATTCTGCAGGTGCCATCCAGAAAGAGGTCCTTTTTTAATTCCATAGAGGTGACCACCCCTTCGCTCGACCTCGTTCCACAGTTCGATTAGCCGGAATCCAATGTAGAATGTGGTTAGGAAATATTGTTCGTAGACTTGTTCATTTTTATCGACAAAAGTTTCATAAAGTAAAAAAAATACAGTGTTCATTGACATATTTGAAAATTGTGAAAATATCAACTTATTTGCTAAGCCAGCTATATTGTAGGACAAAATTTTTAAATTTAACGTATGTTTAGGATTAGAATTTTGGTGTAGCCTTATTTCTGGTTCTATTAAGCTGAGCCTATTAAGTTTTTGGATTCGGGGTTACAGTGCTGGTTTCATACTTTAGGTCCACGTGGAAGTCTGATCCGTAGATGAGTTTCATGACGTTATTGGCCGGCTCCGCATTGCACATAAGTTCATTGGAAGAGTTCCAATAGAACCAGTGACCATCTATATTCATTCGATCGTTGCGAACCATAACTTTTTTTGAATTGTTAGCATTCAGAAGGCCACGTCTTAGGCCAAGCATAGCCTGTTTGTGCTGCTTGCGCTCATAATTAAGGTCCTGTTCGATAGATACCTGAGATCCTGCCAGATTTTTTTGGTGTGTTTCAGAATGAGTTGCGCATCCCTAACTGACCCTAAGTTCTAACAATACTGTCATTTTTCCTGCATTCTCGTGAAGTTTTTTTGCAAATTCTATTTCAACTCGCTCCTTTTAGTTTAAGATGGTGTTTGCAAAGGTCCATAACAGCATCAATAGGAGCTTTGCCCCCCGGTAGGTTTTTAATATTAGGCTTTTCCGCTTGGCACCATCTTCGAGGAATAGCAGTCTTCTAGCATCATTTTCTCGGACGTTCTTTATGGATTGCAGCTCCTCTCGGAGAAGTATGTTTTCATCCGTAAGGTCCCGAACTTTGGTAGATAGTTCACTCACGTTGCTTTGGACTGAATCAATTTTGTCAGCTATGATGTTTAAATCCGACTTAGTCGCCACGCCCTTCAGTTTATTGTCGAACATCTCTTCGAGCATAGACTTGAGCTGACCCAACTGGAGCCCACTTTGAGTTCCATTGCTATTAATTTGTAGCTCTCTTGATGATGGATCTTCGGATCGTGGTCGCTTGGAAGGTGTCGACGTATCCTCGCCGGTTGGCGTTCTCGAAAGTGGCATTTTGTCGCTTTTAAAATTTGAATACGCGCGCTGCCTACTCCTAGTACTATCTGGCAACCCCGTTGTCTGTACTTCAAAGCTCCACTCGAGCTTTAAAGCTTGGCTTGCAAGCTGCTGCAACACTGCGCTGCGCTTAGCGTGTTTTCCAACACTTTTCGGATAAAGTGTTAAGAGAACAGCTGATGAGACTACCAGTTGGCCGCACACATGCAGATTCTTACGTTTGCTCTCACCCAAGTTGTTGTTTTTGTGGTCGGCATCCGCGTCAGAAGAAAATATTCGCTGATTTTCACTCTGGAACTGTCGGTACAACGAGAACTCGATATGGCCAGCACGCCTTGATGAACCCACGATGGTATGCAGAACTCTGTTCAAATTCCAACCTATGGCCACATTTAACAGAAAAAACAGGTGCCACAAGTTACACACAACCTCTTCGCACACACACCAACAACCAGAAAGGTACAATAATGATCTAACTTTTTTTGGATATATCCAGTCATCACGCGATGGAATTCATTATACAATTTTTTATATATATTGTTTCACAAAACAAAAAATAACAATAGAGGCTTTAGAAAAAGCGGAATTTCATGCTTCCAATATACGTTGGCAACTGTAATGAGGCAATCGATTTTCCTAACGCAACCGAATGTTTTATGTTCTCAACGTTGGCACAATGAGACAAAATATGCGATGCTGACGCTGAAAAGATCCAGTGATTATGTTGTTGAAATGGTAAATCGATTGCTATCAGCATTGGACAACAGATTCGACACATATGTTAATTTTAACGAGAGCGTAAGTTAAAGTCAGCCCCTGCTCGACTTCGATATACCTCGTTACTACTTTCCAATGCGGGGAGGCAACTCTACTATAGCTCATCTGATCAGGAAATGATGTATGGCTGATCGATAGGTAAAAAATAAATATATGTCTAGAGGGTTCAAACAATCTATTTTCAAAATTGTGGGTGATATGAGGTATTTTTTAAATTGCGGGGGCGTGAACTTTTCTATCGTTCATCTGATCAGGAAACGATGTATGGCGGATCGATAGGTAGTGATGATTAAAATATATGTCTACAGGGTTCGAATTATCTATTTTTATATTTTTGTATAATATAAATTTTTTTTTAAAAAAGGGGCGGCAACTCTTCTATCGTTGATCTGATCGAAAAATGATGTATGGCTGATCGATAGGTAATAATTATTAAAATATATGTCTGAAAGGTTCAAACAATCTATTTTCAAAATTGTGGGAGATATGAGGTATTTTTCAAATTGCGGGGGTGGCAACTCTACTAAAGTTCATCTGATCGAAAAATGATGTATGGCGGATCGATAGGTTAATGATGATTAAAAAATATATGTCACAGAAGGTTTGAACAGTCTATTTTCAAAATTGTGGGAGATATGAGGTTTTTTTCAAATTGCGGGGGCGGGAGGGGGCGTGGCAAAAATTTGAAACAAACTTGATCTGCCTGCAAACAATACAAGTCTACACTGAAAATTTGGTAGCTCTAGCTCTTATAGTCTCTGAGATCTAGGTGTTCATACGGACAGACGGACAGACGGACGGACGGACAGACGGACAGACGGACAGACGGACATGTCTATATCGACTCGGCTATTGGTGCTGATCAAGAATATATATACTTTATGGGGTCGGAAATGCTTCCTTCTGCCTGTTACATACATTTGCACGAACTTAGTATACCCTTTTTACTCTACGAGTAACGGGTATAAAAAGGGGTCGGAATCAGCTGTTGTTGCTTCTCTGCCCTTCAGTCAAACTAAAATGGATCAAGGCAATAAATCCAGCTTCCGATAGCTATAAAGAAGCCGAAGTGATGGAAACTGTGAAGACGGCAATCAAAAACTTTTTTAAGGATGCGGTATCTGAAGAGGTATATCAGATTGATGATTCGGAGGCATCTAAATATTTTGATTTTGGAATATTAGGTTCGTTAAAACTTTTTATCCAACAAAAATATTTAAAAATTGTAACCTAATGTTTTTCTAGAAACCCCCGACGAGCAGTCCCAATCCGGTTCTCATGAATGGCAATCGGAGTTATATGCTTACGTTGCCGATAACTCAAAAGGCTTACAAATGCTAAATAACTATTACTTTATGAAGAAAGCATTTCTTAGTTAATTGTCCGCTGCCATCTTCAGCAGCAGTGGAGAGACTTTTTTCGCATGCTTCATTTCTAAATACACCAAGGCGAGGTTGTCTTACGGATGAACATTTTGAACAGTTGCTACTTTTGAAAGTGAACAAAATCGTTTAACCAAACACATTAAAACATGGTCAAATACATGAGCATTCAACTAAATCATAGTTTTTTAATGGATTTCGCAGTTACCTTAAGTCTAAATTTTATATTTATCTAAACAGATTAAAATTTGAATTAAATCATTTTGGGATTTAAATCACTAAAGATTTAAATCATAGATTTCAATCATTTTGTGATTTAAATCTTCAAAGATTTAAATCATTAGATTTAAATCAAGCTATTTAAATCTTTTCAAAATGATTGCAACTAATTATTTTAAATCATCAATGATTTCAATAGCTTGATTTAAATCAAATGATTAAATCTTTGAAGATTTAAATCTGAAGATTTAAATCTTCAATGATTTAAATCAAATGAATTAAATCAAAATTAAACAATCTGATTGCGTTAAAATGATTTATAAATCACCTTAAAGCAATCTTTAATGATTGAATCAGATTTAAATCTTGATGATTTAAAGCCGAAATGAATGAAATCTTTATTTTTAAAATCAGGTTGAGATTGAATCGTGAATCAATCTCAAAATGATTGATTCATTTACAGCCCTGCAAAAAAGTAAGAAATCGAATTTTGTTAATTGTTGACTGCGACGTTGAAATGTAGTTTGAGAAAATTTTATATCCACACAGAAAATAAATATGATGCTATTTAGGCTTAACTAAACACCAAAAGTTGTCAATAATGTGTCGATCTCGAAATGGCAAAAACTGTACCCGACTGGTACCACATTTAAGTTCCGGTTTTAGGCTTGTCGAACTATAATTATGCCCAAACTCAACTTTGCTCCATTAAAAATTAAAAAATGTAGATTAGGGATTATTTTATTTATGTTATTATAGAGAATTTGTTTCTCCAAATGTGGGATAGAAATAAGACGGCAGTAATAGTGTGTGTTTTTGTATTTTATAACGTTAAACGGTTGATTTTTTTGGGGATCACTGAAGTCTTCTTTTTCTAAAAAACTTTCCCTGTCTGGGAACATTACACAAGTACCTGCAACACTTTATTGGACGTATTTTTCGTTAATAAAACAGACAACATTTTATTATATGACCAAATTTCCGTTCCTGTATTTTCTAAGCATGACCTTATATTTTTGACATACAACATAACAATTGACTATACTGATCACCATATTGAATATAGGGATTTTAAAAGTATTGACTTTGCGGCTTTGAATGACAGTTTTAACTCTGGCATCTGGGACCTTGTGTACAACCTCCCAACGATTGAGTCTCAGCTTTCGTTTTTACAAAAGTTATATTAAGCAACTTTATGACCAAACTGTTCCACTCCGACGAAAATTATGTAAACATTCAGAAAAACCATGGTTTACCAGCAACATTAAAAAACACATTCGTCTTCGAGATGAAGCATTTCGCAAATGGAAACGATTAAAGACTACCCATCTGCAAGTGCAATACCAAATCTTACGAAAAGATGTAGTCAAGCTTATAACAACCTCCAAACGAACATACTATTTTACAAAATTTAACAATGCAACGACTAATAGGCAGACTTGGAAATACTTTAAGGAATTAGAGTAGGAAGGCCTATGTCTTTCCCTCAATCTGACGCCAACCCTGACGAATTTAACCTTCAATTTGGGCAATCATCTTTACCTAAAGTTACATGTAATAATTACCTGAATAAACCACCCTATAAAGAATGCAATAGTAGCTTTAGTTTTTCGTGTGTTCTAAAATCCATTCTCCATATTAAATCAAATGCTACTGAATAGATGACATCGCCCTAGGTTTATTAAAATAAATTACCAAAGATCCTGACGTATATAACCTATGGCTTTAATACTGTCTTGACAACCTCAGTCTTCCCTGACCCGTGGAAAGATGCCAAAATAATCCCAATCCCTAAAGCTTCTAAAGAGTACAGACCAATATCTGTCCTTCCGTTTCTTTCTAAAGTTCTTGAGCACCTGATGGCGGCGCAAATTAACGAATTTATGACCAAAAACGAACTATTAAATAATAAGCAATCAGGATTTCGACAAAAAGAAGCTGCACCACGGCAATTCTGAAGGTGACAGAAGACATTAGAAAACAGACTGACATCGGCAACATTACATTATTAACGCTCCTACACAGAAAAAAAAAAGATCCCCGTATAAAGGATATGTAAAATATCCTTTTTAAGATCCATTTTTTCCATATCCTTTAGACCTTTTCATTTCCATTTGATGAAGAATTAAGATCAATTACATATCCTTTTTTTAAATATATCCTTTTGACATTTTAAATATCCACGGGTATGCAAACTAATATCCAATTGGTCTTACTTTGTCCGAATGTCGAATTTTGTAATCGAAAATCGAAAAGCCGATAGAGAGCAAGTCAAGTATGACCGTTGGTGCGAAAGGAAAAGAATCATTGCAACGTGAATTTCGATATCGCTGTCAGCGCGCACTTCACTAAACTCAAAAGACTTGAAGAGAGCACATGTGAAAATTGAAAAAACGTTTAAAGTGCGAAGTGAAAAGTTATTACAGTCTAATTTATAATCTGGTAAGTGTTTTGTATTTACATAGTACGTGTTTATCGGTGTGTGTGTTGTGTTTGTTGAAAAGTTAAAAAAGCGTTTGCATTTGAATATTGCTTTGCAGGATGAAATACACAAAAATGTGCAGCTTACAAATGTGTATGTACGTGAAAAAAAAAACATTTGCGTACTAAAATGCCATATGCACACGCTTAACTTACCAAAAGAACGTTCTTAGTTAAGCGTGTGTATAAGCACAATTAGTTAATTTTTGCATAAGCACACACACACATTGCATGCATATGCATCGATATGTATGTATGTGTATGCATGAGCCGGCACGCCGGCTTTTTTTACACACATATACACATGCATACATATCTCAGCATGCTAGCATATACAGTGCTGGATAGTTAATTGCAAACTGGCATAAAATAAAATTTTTGGTTTTTAGTTGAGTCTGGTTTTAAACTTCCATATTTTAAAAAGATTTAGTTTAAAAAAATTTAAATCATGAAGGACATCACTTTTTTCAAAATTTGATAAAAATTTGATTTTTATACACTTGAAAAGTGTATATTAATTTTGCCCAGAAGTTTGTAACGCATAGAAATATTCATTTCCGACCCCATAAACTATATATATTCTTGATCAGGACAACAAGCTGAGTTCATTTCCGCTTGTCCGTCCGTCCGTCTGTCCGTCTGTCCGTCTGTCTGTCCGTCTGTCCGTCTGTCTGTTTCTACGCGAACTAGTCTCTCAGTTTTAAAGCTATCGAGCTGAAATTTTGCACAGAGTCTTCTTTTTACTGCACGCAACTAATATGTCGGAACCGGCCGGATCGGATGACTATATCATATAGCTGCCATAGGAACGATCGGTCTAAGAACAAGTTCTAGTTAGAAAAACTTTTTTGTTTTAAATCGTAGCGTCCCCAATCTTGGTATATGTTAGTTTTATATGCTTCCACATAATTCTGGAAAAATGAATCAAAATCGGATCACTATAGCATATAGCTGCCATAGGAACGATCGGTCGAAAAATAAGTCGTTGTGAGAAAACTTTTTTGATTTTCATCGTAGCGGCTCCAATCGTAGTATATATTTGTTTTATATGTTTCCACACAATTCTGAAAAAATTGATCAAAATCGGATGACTAAAGCATATAGCTGCCATATGAACGGTCGGTCAAAAAACCACTTTTAGTCAGAAAAACTTTTTTGTTTTTTATCGTAGCGTCCCCAATCTTGGTATATATTAGTTTTATATGCTTTCACATAATTTTGAAAAAATTATCAAAATCGGATGACTATAGCATATAGCTGCCATAGGACCGATCGGTCGGAAAATGTGTTTTACTAAGAAAAGTTTTTTTTTATGGTATTAAATTTTTATTATCAATGATTTCATAATTTTAAATATCTGATATCTATATCCTATATATATTTGACCGGTTAAATCGGTTGGAGTAAAGTTTTTCAAGTGTATTAAAACTTCGGCACAGTCGAAGTTAGCTTTGCCTTCTCGTTTTAATTGTCAAAAAACTTTCTTGACTTACTGTATGTAAATGTTATGCGAATTGTCTGATATGTTTTTATCCGTTTTGTCACATCATTCATATATGTGATCTATAGCCATATGCTACTCCAAATAACTCTGCCAAATTTAATATAAACTTTCAATATTTTTTAGAACAATGGAAGACCATGATTTGAGAAATTTTTTTGGAAGAACACGAAATTGACATGCAATGTTATGACAATTTGCGAGGTGATTACTACCTTCAATAACAGCAAGAAAAATATCGATATTTATTTTTCTAATTAATTCTAATATTTCTTTAGAGTGCGGATATTCTTTTAAAAGATTGAAATACATCAATCAGGAGGATTTGGAACCAATTTTTCCGAAAAGAGAGCAACGTGGTCTACTAGCTGAATTCAGGGAAAATTTTTGAATGGAAACGCATGGAGGTAAGTATTTACAGTGACACATATTAACAAAAAAAATATTAAAACAATATATTATTTCAGAGTGGCGTTAAAAACTTTCATCGTGAGAATAGTTTTGGCTCACCGGCTTTGTTCTCTCAAACTTCCAATAATTCTGCAGATTCTTCGTCGTTTGTTCCAGAAAAGGTAATGTTTATAGTCAAATAAGATGAACACTAATACTAACCCTGTTTAGGCGATGCGTTTTTAAGATAAAACCATCTCCGAACCTTGAAAATAAATTTTTTCTTGGTCAGCATGACTAGCAGAATTTATATAGTCCAGCCTGTCTGCCTGACTATTTTTAAGTGATCTTCTCAAGCATATTTAAAGCAATCTGGACGAAACTGGCCATTAAAGAACTTTTTTATACACTTGAAAAGTGTATATTAATTTTGATCAGAAGTTTGTAACGCATAGAATATTAATTTCCGACCCCATAAACTATGTATATTCTTGATCAGCATGACGAGCTGAGTTCATTTCCGCTTGTCCGTCCGTCCGTCTGTCTGTCTGTCTGTTTCTACGCGAACTAGTCCCTCAGTTTTAAAGCTATCGAGCTGAAATTTTGCACAGAGTCTTCTTTATAATATGTCGGAACCGACCGGATCGGGTGACTATATCTTATAGCTGCCATAGGAACGATCGGTCGAAAACTAAGTCTTTGTGAGAAAAACTTTTTTGATTTCCATCGTAGCGTCACCAATCGTAGTATATATTAGTTTTATATGTTTCCACACAATTCTAAAAAAAATTTCTCAAAATCGGATGACAATAGCATATAGCTGCCATATAAACGGTCGGTCAAAAAACTACTTCTAGTGAGAAAAACTTTTTTATTTTCTATCGTAGCGTCACCAATCGTGGTATATATAAGTTTTATATGCTTTCGCTTAATTTTGAAAATATTTATCAAAATCGGATGACTATAGCGTATAGCTGCCATAGAAACGATCAGTCCAAAAACTAGTTCTAGTGAGAAAAACTTTTTTGTTTTCCATTGTAGCGTCATCAATCGTGGTATATATTAGTTTTATATGCTTCCACACAATTCTGGAAAAATTTTAGCAAAACCGGATGACTATATCATATAGCTGCCATAGGAACGAACGGTCCATAAACTAGTTCTAGTGAGAAAAACTTTTTTGTTTTCCAACGTAGCGTCACTTATCTTGGTATATGTTAGTTTTTTATGCTTCCACATAATCCTGGAAAAATTTATCAAGATCGGATGACTATAGCATATGGCTGCCATAGGACCGATCGGTCGTAAATTCTGTTTTACATAGAAAAGTTTTTTTTATGGTATCAAATTTGTATTATCAGTGATTTAAAAATTTAAAAATGTCTGATATCTGTTCTTTTTTTACTGTTAAATCAGTTGGAGTAACGTTTTTCAAGTTTATTAAAACTTCGGCACAGTCGAAGTTAGCTTTGCCTTCTCGTTATGATTCCACTAATCTGCAATTCGACCAAAATCGGATGAATATATCGCATATCTCGCATTGAAAACATACAGGCCTGTTCCGGTTTTCACTAAAGTAATATCGAATATGGTACATGTGCACTGTTCTAAAAAACGAGCAAGGTAATTGGAATCAAACCGCAAATATTAACTTACTTCTTTATCTTACCGGATTCAACATTAAAGACTTAAACCCGATTTCCTCAAACAATTTTAAACAACAACACATGTATCATATTCTCATTCGACAAATTTTGTCTCATTTGAAAACCGGAACATTCCTGATAGATTCTGTTGTGACTGTAGTTTTATGGGTGACCAAACCAAACATATGTAGTCCATTAGTCGGCTTGGAAAATAGTTTTACTTTAAATAATTCGTGTAAAAAGAGAAAAGTCATTGAAATAACGCTTCGTTTAAACAGGTTATATACGTTTGTACTTTACATATTTTTAATTTTTTGTTTCTATGTATATATGTAGAATATCCTCTTACTTCTACGGTCTTCAGATATTGGGAAGCAAATAATTTGTGAATACGAAACAAACCAAAAAGTTGTCCAATGCAAATAGGAAAAAAATATTGGCGATAATTACGGAAAGCTTGTATATAGCAGCAACGGACAGTTACAAATGTCCCAAAGCCAACGAAATTGAAAAACTTGGTGATCAAATTGCTGCTATATTTCCCACTGAAAAAAGGAAACATACTTCCTAAGCAGAAAGGCTAATGGACTTGCCAATCCCAGTGGTCTTCTATATAACAAAATTCATAACCTTAATAGAAAAAGCCGAAGTCAAAGAAAAAGAAAATTAAATGAATATTTTGATTATGGTAATGGTGGTGATGATGGTGATGATGCTGATGTTGTTTCTGATTTGATTAGCGACAATGAAGTTGATAATGAAAATATCATTGATAAAGTTCTCAAATTAAAGTATTGTACTGGTTCGGAAGCTGACTGTTTTCTTTGTGGAACGATACATACATCTATCGAATTAAATTTATTAAAAAGGAGTCCAACGATTTGAAATCAATTTTAGATGCATTTCCTTTATATAAGCAAGCAAACGGAAATCAATTTGTAAGCATGGTGAACTATAATATTTAAAGTGTAATGTCTGTGCTGTTTTTGTATCTTAGTTTAATTGTATAGTAAATATATGGATTTTGCTCATATTAATATTAATATAAATTTAATTTTATCTTGTTTTTCTTTATAGATTGAACTGACTTTGAACGAATGTTTCCAGGCAAACAACACGCTCTTAAAATAAAGTGGCACGACACCCTAGATAAGCTCACTTTATATTTTCAAGACAATATAAGGAATCCTTATTATCGAAACCTCTTTATTGAAGTTAAAGACAATGAAGATTGCCTTAATTGTAAGTTTCAATACGTTTAACATTAAACAGCTATTTGCCTTCTGGATATATTATTTACCTAATTAAATATTTTATCTATCTTTTATCCCTATTAGGCGAAAAGAACTTAATTTACTTCACCTTGCACCACTCTATATTGAAAACAAGCGTCCGCAAGGTCTACAATCGTGCATGTGGTGGGTGCCAATACACAGGATTCGGTGAACAGCAGCCTTTGCAGACTTCACACCATCAACGACTTGGTACACCACATCGACATAAGGCTAGAAAAATGTCTTAAAGAAAAAACTCAAATGCAGCCTTTATTGTAGTAATTGGAGACAATTCCAGTGCTACAAAGGAGTTTTATGTTTGCTTTGAGAGAAACAAATTTAAGTTTCCATCATTTATAAGCGCATTAGACTGTTGCTTTAAATTATTCCTTGTTTTTGATCTAAAATATCCAGAGGAGTCGCTCCTGGTATGGACGTTTATTCAAACGTTCTTTTTTAAAATTAAAACTGTTCATGACAGGAAAAATCCTGTTATTACTAATTTAATTCAATATTTAGATAATTAATTAAAATATTGTTATATCTTATTATAAGTTTTTATTACACATATAAGTCATATTGAAATCTCATATACTTTTTATTTTTTATTTAATTCATACATACATAATCACTCCTTCTTCGACATTCATACCCAATAATTCAGATTCTTCACGTTTCCAATGTTGTGCTTCAAATGAATGACTCCATTTGATAATTTATCAATCTATTTTACACATTTGAGAATATTTCATGGCTTACAAGAAATAGATCTCTATAAATGTACAAAGAGAAATCCAAAATGCTATAAGGAATTTACAAGTTTAAAGTCATTCAAATTACATCTTCAATGGCACATGCGCCTCAAAGCAAACACTTCTCCAGTTGCTAAGAATTGCTAACAAAAACCGTAAAATGATTATATTTTTATTAAAGATGCTGGCACAGAAGAAAATCAGCTATCTAACAGTGCAGGAGACATTTTTATTGAAGATACAGAAGAAAATCAGCCATCTAACAGTGCAGGTGACATTTTTTATTGAAGATACAGAAGAAAATCAGCCATCTAATAGTGCAGGTGACATTTTTATTGAAGATACAGAAGAAAATCAGCCATCTAACAGTGCTGGTGAAATTTTTATTGAAGATGCTATTTTTTCAATGTTTGAAGCTCATATCACTTCGATATGTCAAAAGACATTAATTGAATTACATTCGAAAAATTCATTTTGTCGTAAAGATGTCACTTTCATTCAAGAAAAGATACAAAATATAACTGTTGCTATCAGTGAAGCACTGAAACATATTGTCCTAAAAACAGTACCTGAAAAGAAATAAAAATCAAACAGATAATTTTCTGAGTTTTTGTTCCAATCCGTTTCAAAAAATTGACACTGAGCATAAACTTTTTAAAAATCTTCTTTACAACAATACATTTGCCAAGCCAATTACTTTTAATGTAAACAATGAAATTACAGAAGTTATAAGAAACAATAGACCGACATTGGACGCAGCGAAAATCAAAGGATGCATTATGCCAATAGAGTTTCAAATTCGTAAATTTTTTGAATTGCCCAATGTTCTAAATCAAACCCTTGAAAATATGGCAAACCTGGCAAATGCATCGGAAATAAAACATTATGTAAACTCCACTGGTTTTCTAAATGTGGCTTCAAACTATAACGAGAGAATAGTAATTCCTATATTCTTATATTTGGATGGATTTGAAATTAATAACCCATTGGGTAGCCATTCCAAAATTGATAATATTTGTGGTGTTTATTATACATTTCCAACTATACCTCAACATCTATTATCAAAATTAAGCTTTATATTTGTAGCAGCGTATTTTAAAAGCGCGTATGGGAAAAAATTTGGAGTTGATCCAATTTTGCATCCACTTTTAAAAGTTTTCAAAAAATCTTAAATCTACTGGAATAGAGATCAAAATATTATCATCCAAAAAACGGGTTTTCTTTCCGTTATGTAATATTCTTGGTGATAATTTGGGTTTAAGTGAGATTCTTGGTTTTACTACTTCTTTTAAATCCAACTATTTCTGTAGATTTTGTACACGATCAAGGGAAGAAATGTCCACTGACACTGTTTCATTTTCGGAATATGCCCGCAACGTTGAAAACTACGAGAGTAGTATTTCTCAGAATGACGTCAAAACGACAGGAGTTAAACAAAACTGTTTGTTTAATGAACTTCAACATTTCCATGCAACTGACAACTACATCATTGATTTAATGCATGATTTATTCGAGGGTGTCTGCAGGTATGATATTTGCGAAATTCTACTGCATTTTCTAACAAAAAAAACTATTCACATTAGAAAACTTTAATTACACAGGTTTACAAATAAAATCCAACTTTTGGACCAGAGCAGATAGCATTCGTTTCCTATGTATTTTCAAGCGCTGAATTCAAATCAATTATCCGTTTCCCCCTGGTACCTCTTGTTCAGAAGATATTCAAATAAACGTGTATTATACGAGGTATGCTTACATTTTTAATTCTTGTGGCCACATTAATCAACCTATTCCAACCATATTTTTTTAATGTGAACTAAGATGAATAACGATACAGAAAAAAAAACATGACGTTTTTATTTTGTTCTTAAGATACCGATCTTTTGATTTTAAAATGAAAAAATACCTTTTTTTTAGTGAAACTCCCTTTTTTCCCAAGTTCAAATAATTCTTAAAAATGTTCTACAAATCCAAAAAAATCGAGTTTTAAATTTCCAATAGACCTTTGTGTCCTCTTATTGACTACGTTCACAGTTTTTCGATATCATCGCGCTTTTGAAAGTTATGTCCCAAAAACTATAAAGCTGTGTTACATTTTGATTCAAAATACTTACTACCAAAATTACTTTCAATTAGAAAAACAAAGTCGGCGTTTTAAAACAAAAAGTTTGACATTAGAAAAATTATGGCAAAACAAAATGAATCGGAATACGTGCAAGGTTGGCACTCAACACTTTTGCTATGTCTGTGGCCGGTACATCCTTGGAAAGAGTGGCCGGAACATACCACAATCGTTAAGAGATGCGTATTATCAATATTTTGGATTACATGTTCGGAATACCGAAAAGCCATGAACGCCAGACAAGTTTTGCAACTTATGCCGCGTTACGCTATACAAGTGGTCACTGGGAGAAAAGATGTATTTTTAATTTTCTGTGCCAACGCTTTGGAGAGAACCGCAAGACCACGCCAATGACTGTTATTTTTGCCTTACAGACGTGACAGGCATAAGTTCTAAAACCTACAGAACATTAAAGTACCCAAGACTTTCTTCAGTTTCCACGCCAGTTCCTCGTCATGCAAGGGATTATTTATCTACACCCAAAGCTAAAATAAATAAAATACTTTGATGACATGTTTTTATATTTTTATTTAAAGAAAACACCTGTCGAGCTCTGACGGTTATAGTTTTTCGGATCAGTCTCGCGTAGTAGACCCCAACAATGGTCACTTAGCATGCCCTCATCCCAAAAGCCTTTGTAGTTTTTCTCGATTCTCTGCTTGTCGCTTCGGATCGACCAACGAGCAAAATACATCTTTTCTCCCAGTGACCACTTGTATAGCGTAACGCGGCATAAGTTGCAAAACTTGTCTGGCGTTCATGGCTTTTCGGTATTCCGAACATGTAATCCAAAATATTGATAATACGCATCTCTTAACGATTGCGGTATGTTCCGGCCACTCTTTCCAAGGATGTACCGGCCGCAGACATAGCAAAAGTGTTGAGTGCCAACCTTGCACGTATTCCGATTCATTTTGTTTTGCCATAATTTCTCTAATGTCAAACTTTTTGTTTTAAAACGCCGACTTTGTTTTTCTAATTGAAAGTAATTTTGGTAGTAAGTATTTTGAATCAAAATGTAGTACAGCTTTATAGTTTTTGGGACATAACTTTCAAAAGCGCGATGATATCGAAAAACTGTGAACGTAGTCAATAAGAGGACACAAAGGTCTATTGGAAATTTAAAACTCGATTTTTTTGGATTTGTAGAACATTTGTAAGAATTATTTGAACTTGGGAAAAAAGGGAGTTTCACTAAAAAAAAGGTATTTTTTCATTTTAAAATCAAAAGATCGGTATCTTAAGAACAAAATAAAAACGTCATGTTTTTTTTTCTGTATCGTTATTCATCTTAGTTCACATTAAAAAAAATATGGTTGGAATAGGTTGATTAATGTGGCCACAAGAATTAAAAATGTAAGCATACCTCGTATAATACACGTTTATTTGAATATCTTCTGAACAAGAGGTACCAGGGGAAAACGGATAATTGATTTGAATTCAGCGCTTGAAAATACATAGGAAACGAATGCTATCTGCTCTGGTCCAAAACCTTGTATACGTGTGTTATAGGAAAGAAATGTTTAATTATGGCGAAACAGAAATTGCTAATAAGACTATACCTTTCCAGCTTTCCAAATTAAGAATATGTCAATCAAATCATCCGCTAGACAAATGATGAATTTAATTCATTTTTTTACCCTCATAATTGGCGATCCGGGCAACATTGTGTGGAAATTCGCACTCAATCTAATTCAAATTGTGGATATTTTGTTGCAAACTGAATTTGATTCTGATGTTTTGTTAAAATTATCAGATTTAATCAAAACCCACAACGAGAATTATGTGTTAATATTTGAAAAACCGTTAAAGCCCAAATTTCATTTCCTTTTACATTATTCCGAAATAATTAAAAAAAGTGGTCCGCCTAAACAGTTTTGGAATTTTAGATATGAAGCCAAACACAAAGAGGCCAAGCAATATTGTAGAAATACCACCAGTAGAAGAGGTATTGCATATTCCCTTAGCGTCAAAGCTTCATTAAAATTTTCACAATTCTTACAGGATTATAAAAATGGTTTTCCTACTTCCTATATTATAAAAAAAAATACAAGTGGCTCAATCCAAGATACCGAATTCCATTACCTATTAGATGATATTAACCAAACTGAACAATTTCAGAATGTTATTATAATAGAAGTCGAATTTAATGGAGTTTCTTATAAAAGTGGATATTACACGGTCAAAAATTTAAAAGAAAGTATTGAGCTCCATAAAATTATTTACATATTTGAAAGCATATCCTATAAAATTTTTTTCGCTACTGAAATATTTGAAATTTTAAACTTTGATAATCATTTCCAATCCTACGAGATTGGTTCTACAACTGGAACGAAAAGATTAGGGATATGAAATTAAGATCAAATGGATATTAAATGGATCAAATTAAGATCAAAAGGATATTAACAGATATTAAAAACAGATCATTTGGATATGGTTTTAAGATCAAATGGATCTTAAAAGATCATTGAGATATATGACTAAGATCAAAAGTATATTAATAACAGATCAATTGGATTTGAAATTAAGATCAAAAGGATATTAAATGGATCAAATTAAGATCAAAAGGATATTAACAGATATTAAAAACAGATCATTTGGATATGGTTTTAAGATCAAATGGATCTTAAAAGATCATTGAGATATATGACTAAGGTCAAAAGTATATTAATAACAGATCAATTGGATATGAAATTAAGATCAAAATGATCTTGATAACAGATCATTTAGAACTGACATCAAGATCAAATGGATATTTCAAAAATATGTAAAAAAGGATATTGGTTAACAGATCAAAAGGATATTTAATAAATATCCTTTTGATATTTCATATCCTTTTTTCGAATTAAAAATCAACTTCGAAAAGATCAAATGGATATTTTAAGATCCAAAAAAAGGATATGGCCATATCCAGTCCAAATGGATGTGGAAAATCATCCAATGGATCATCAAAAAATATCCTTTTTTTTTCTGTGTAGATTACAGTAAAGCGTTTGACACGGTCAACCATGAATTACTTTGCACCAAATTACACCGCATGTATAGTTTTTCGAGTTCTGCTGTGAGGCTCTTACAATCATACCTTTCAAATCGACGTCAAAAAGTTACTACACAGACTGCCTCTTCCTCGTACTTAGTCCTTAAACGTGGGGTGCCACAGGGATCTATTTTAGGACCACTTCTATTTTCCGTATATGTTAACGATTTGCCATCTGTCCTGTCTAACTGTGAAGTACATATGTATGCCGATGATGTCCAACTACATGTCAGTCGTCCTACACAGAAAAAAAAAAAGATCCCCGTATAAAGGATATGTAAAATATCCTTTTTAAGATCAATTTTTTCCATATCCTGTAAACCTTTTCATATCCATTTGATGAAGAATTAAGATCAATTACATATCCTTTTTTTAAATATATCCTTTTGACATTTAGATGATCCACGGGTATGCAAACTAATATCCAATTAATCTTGCTTTTGTCCGAATGTCAAATTTGGTAATCGAAAATCGAAAAGCCTATAGAGAGCAAGTCAAGTATGACTGTTGGTGCGAAAGAGAAAGAATCATTGCAACTGCGAATTTCGATATCGCCGTCAGCGGCGCGCTTCACTCGACTCAAATGACTTAAAGAGAGCGCATGTGTCAGTTGAAGAAAACGATAAAAGTGAAAAGATAAAAGATATTATAGTCTAATTTATAATCTGGTAAGTGATTTGTATTTACATAGTGCGAGTTTATCTGTGTGTGTGTGTTGTGTTTGTTGAAAAGTTAAAAAGCGTTGTTTCTATGCATGTGGGCACGCCGTCTTTTTTTACACACATATACACATACATACATATCTCAGCATGCTAGCATATACAGTGCTGGATAGTTAATTGCAAACTGGCGTAAAATAAAATGTTTGGTTTTTTGTTGTGTCTGGTTTTAAGCTTCCATATTTCTAAAAGATTTAGTTTAAAAAAATTTAAATCATGAAGGACATCACTTTTTCAAAATAAGATAAGAATAAGATAAAAATGTGAATTTTTTATTTGTCAAAAAACTTTCTTGACTTACTGTATATAAATGTTCTGCGAATTGTCTGATGTTTTTATCCGTTTTGTCACATCATTCATATACATGATCTATAGCCATATGCTACTCCAAATAACTCTGCCAAATTTAATATAAACTTTCAATATTTTTTAGAAAAATGGAAGACCAAGATTTAAGAAATTTTTTTGGCAGAACACGAAATTGACATGCAAAGTTAGGTGATTACTACCTTCAACAACAGCAAGAAAAAATATCGTTATTTCGAGGTGATTACTACCTCCAATAACAGCAAGAAAAATATCGTTATTTCTTTTATTAATTATTTTTTATATTTCTTTAGAGTGTGGATATTCTTTTAAAATTCATAAATCAGGAGGATTTGGAAAAAAATTGTCCGAACAGAGAGCAACGTGGTCTACTAGCTGAATTCAGGGAAAACATTTTTGAATGGAAACGCATGGAAGTAAGTATTAACAGTGACAGATATTAAACAAAAAAGATATTAAAACAATATATTATTTTAGAGTGGCGTTAAAAACTTTCATCGTGAGAATAGTTTTGGCTCACCCGCTTTGTTTTCTCAAAATTTGTATAATTCTCCAGAATCTTCGTCTTTTTTTTCAGAAAAGGTAATGTTTATTGAATTGTATATTGAATAAAATCATAAACAAATTCCTCGAAATTGTACTGCCTTTTATTTGAAACAGATCATGGGGATATGAAATTAAGATCAAAAGGATATTAAATGGATCAAATTAAGATCAAAAGGATATTAACAGATATTAAAAACAGATTATTTGGATATGGTTTTAAGATCAAATGGATCTTAAAAGATCATTGGGATATAAAACTAAGATCAAAAGTATATTAATAACAGATCAATTGGATATGAAATTCGGATCAAAATGATCTTGATAACAGATCATTTGGAACTGTCATCAAGATCAAATGGATATTTCAAAAATATGTAAAAAAGGATATTGGTTAACAGATCAAAAGGATATTTTATAAATATCCTTTTGATATTTCATATCCTTTTTTCGAATTAAAAATCTACTTCGAAAAGATCAAATGGATATTTTAAGATCAAAAAAAAGGATATGGCCATATCCAGTCCAAATGGATGTGGAAAATCATCCAATGGATCATCAAAAAATATCCTTTTTTTTTTCTGTGTATGTAAGTTTGATGAATGTGTCCAGGTATGTAATAGCGACCTTGTCAACGTCAATGATTGGGCAAAACGAAATGGCCTCTGTCTGAATCCCGCCAAATCAAAATGTTTAGTAATAGGTAATAAAATTATTAGCACTGCTGGCTTAGAAACACTTCAAATTGACAATTCGCCAATAAATTATGTAGAGCGTGCAAGTAACTTGGGCTTCATTTCTAACCAAACATTGACCTGGAACGATCATATTACTGCAACAGTGGGAAAAATGTACGGACTTCTCAGAGAACTCTATGTAACGAAAAACTTCATTCCAACTAAGTTACGACTCTTAATTGCCAGGTCCTACTTAACATCCAGACTTTTTTATGGCATTGAGGTCATTAGTAACTGTGATGCAAGAAGCCAACACAAACTCAAAGTAGCATTTAATAATATCGCAAGATACATATATGACCGTACCCGCTTTGATAGAATATCTGACGTTGCAATAAATATATTTGACCTGCCATTACAATCCTGGACAACCCTTCGTGCTTTGATCCTTCTCCATAAAATAATTCATTCAAACGAACCCTCATATCTTTATGAAATGTTAAACTTTTTGCGCGTCGAGGAGGGACGAATAATATAATCTGCCCCAGATACAAGCTAGCTAGTTCTGAAAGACACTTTTTCATATACGCTGTTCGCAGTTGGAATAGTCTCCCCCATAACTTTAAAACCATACTAAATACCACGCAGTTTAAGTTAAAATTAACAGCACACCTGCAAAATGCAATAGAATTATAAGTAAGGAAAGGGAAAATGCCTATAGTGTTAAATGCTAATGTTAAGACAATCAAATTTTTACATCTTTTAATCTTTAAATTATATTTTTTGTTATTCATGTTTATGTTTTATTTTTTCTATTTTTTTTTTTTTTTTTCAAACCATTTGTGAATCTTTTTGTTAGACTGTAAGCCCGTTAAGTTCACTTATATAGATTTTAAGCTTATCTTTATTAATTTTTAAAATTTAAATGTTAATTATTAACTGATCATGTTGTGACTAACGCAATAATTTATAAGTCTCTCCTGACTTGTAGCGCTAGGATGATAAACAAATAATAATAATAATCGAACTCAGAACTTCAAGACTGAAGCACCAGAATGGCTGACTCTCAATGCACTCGACCACGACGCGCTTGAGAGACAGCCAATATAAGGAGCAACTAAATAGGATGAAGAAAAGAAAGAGTAAAGGTGACACCAATTATCTTTCCGCTGGAAATATTATGCCAATATGAGGTTTATGGTTAACGGAGAATTAAGCGACATGATTGAAACTCAATCAATTTTTTTCGACATTGACAAGCAATGAAATTAGTTTTTATTTTTGAAGTTCATATTAACAAAAACGGACTTGATATTTAAAATAAACCCGTATTCGCTATCGGACTCGAAATAATTATCCATTCTTCACTGATAACTTTCGCATTACATGGAAAATCGCCTCAAGCTCCTTGCAATGAAATCATGGTTTGTTCTAATGGTCTTTGCTATCTCCAGCCTCCTTCCACAACCGATGAGTGTCCGTTATCACTATCAAGCTTTCCATTTGCGTAAATGACTTCGGCGTTCTTCCGAGCCAAAGTAACCTAAAAAAGAATTTAAATGAATATAAATTGCTTCTGATAATATTAATTATATTGCATACTTGCAAGTATCTTTTGATCGTTTTCTGTGGTCCATTCAGAGTGTTCTGTTGGAGAGCAGTTGAAAGATTGCATTGATGCAACACACAGCCGTGCACGACGAGATAGTATAACAAACTGTTCAATTTAATATGATAGACATAATTAGATTACTATATGTTGTCCCATGATTAATGCCTAACAAACTGCCCCATCGTGGGAGAAAGCTGTCACAGGTTAGTCCTTGGGTCCATTCAGCAGATTATTTCGATTTGCGACTACTGATTAACGATTTACGATTGCTGAAATGTCTCTGCTAAATGACATTGATTGCAGGCTATAAGGGATTCTGTGGCTGTAGTACTTTTTATCCAAAAATACATTTACTCTAACAAAATTAAATATTTCCGTATAATAAAGAGTTGTCAAAACTGAGAATTTCATTATAAATGCTTCCAGCAGAGGTGGGCTGACACATCAATCGATAATCGCTCTAACCAATCATGATTTTTTTCGATTCCTTTTCAGTAATCGTGATTGTCAAATTTACCAATCGCAATCGGCAATCACTGTATTCAGCAGGTGAAATCGGCAATCACAAAATGAAATTATCTGAGTGGACCCATTGATTACCACATTTTCATGTGCTAAGCAGTTTTCCACAACGTGCCAGTCAAAATGGGTCTTAATGAAAAACATTTTTTAGAAGCATACTATCATATTCTAAAAGGTTTGGAAAGTATCAAGATCTGTCATCTATATCTTACATACATGTTATCTGTAAGAATAATTGGAGCCAGCTATTGCAAAGGAATTTGAATTTCGGCACAGATGAGGTTTTCTATGCCTTCTTTTTATTTTTTAATAATTTGTTTTCACATTTGAGTGACTTGAGGGATCAGTAATATAATCTTTAATTTGTTCATATTTTTTTTATTTTTATTTTTTTTATTATAGAAACTATTCCTTCGTTTGTTTTGTGATTTCATTTATTTATTCATGTGAATGCACAATGACCAGGCAACGAATTTTGACTATACCTTTACAGCTTTATCTTGAACTAGCGAATTTCCTAGCGAAATGTAGTGAGTCATATCATCAGCGAGTTCTTACAATCCCTTGCATTCTGTTCCCAGTCATTGTTAAAATGCTTTGAACTCGGGAATGTCGCCCGAACAACTGAGATGCGCACAGAACTTGTATTTCGGTGCGCGACGTTTATTAATTGTTGGCGGGCTCAAGGTCAAGGTTGATTATTAGTCAATAACTAACAAAAAGCTCACAACGATATTTGGAAAGCAAGGTTTGTCTGCACAACGCGCTGGATTATATATTTTTATAGCATTTTAGTTGGAGTTTATTAAGTGCAAATGGTAGGTTAGGTCGATTTGAGGCGTAGATGGAATTATCCATAAACTTGGAAAGACCAATGCGACGGAAGATGTAGAAAATTTCGAGTTCGTGCTTGCATGCATGGTTGATTAGAACTCCTCTGTTCTTAAACTCCTCGTCCCTTAAACTTATAAATTTTAAGATATTCGTATGAAAAGAAAAACTTTGCATACATTTTTTTCCGGCCATTACCAAAATCTTATTTTAGAATTTTGTTTGCCCCCACTTTCTTCAACAAAGGTTAAGTCAAAATTGTTTTGCCTTCTAGGCTTAGCTGTTCATTAAAGAGATTAATTTAAGAAGATAGACAAATATCAAATTAATAATTTTGTATCTTCATGATTTTCAAATCTAGGTGGATAATAAGATAATGTTTATTGCCTACTTTTAGGCAGCGCTTAAATATCTATAGTTTTATTTTAAATTCGTCCTAAAAGTAGGCCTCATAAATTTCCTTATTATTCACCTAGATTTGAAAAACATGAGTATGAGAAAATGGCCCTAAGAGTTTTAAGCAAATAAAGCAAAACGAATTGTCGTTTTAAGTCGCTAAGGGTATAAAAACATCGGTGCACCAATATGCTTGCTTTTCTCATTCCTCTCAAAATTCAACGAATTTCTCAATTTCATTTTTAAATGGCTGAAATTTTCATATTCAGTTTCAGCTTGTGCATTGTTAATTGTAAATTTTTCGGTTGCTGGTAACAAAATGCTAGCAGCATTCTAAACAACATTCGAAATATACGAAATACGAGTATACTTGTAGCTCCGCACAAACATCAATGCTTTTGCAACAGTTGCAACAAATATTGAAAACTTTTTGGGCACTGGAAGTGAAATGCAACGGCAGGGCCAGCACCTGACTGGCCGAAGCTGGTTAAAGTTTATGCAATTAGACGCGAAATTGGAGTATGTATGAGCGTGTGAGTGTGTGCTGAAATTTGAAACAATACCAAGGCAGACAAACTAATTATAAAAAGTTTCTGTTGTACGCCTCGGACTGTTTGGGTGCCTAAATACACACACACACACAGGAAACCACAGAGAACCGACCCACTCGCCCCCTCCAGCCGCCCATTTAATGAGATTTTGATGAAAGTTTTGAGGGGCTGGCTGACTGCCCTCAAAAGCGTTGACAGTTGCCTAATTAAAAGTCAATTCTTTTGTCTTTCCAAACTTCAAATGCAGCTGCACAGATGCCTTAAACTTAAATTTGGGAAATGAAAATGAAGCGTAATTTGTGAGCATGCAAATGAGTTGGAAGTGTTGGAAGGGCAGCTGCTGTTCCCGTGACAGCCATCAGGCAACTTTAAGTAAATTTTTAGCTAAATAAATAACTTGACTTGGCTTCCAAAGTTTATTTTATTTATTTCCATTTTTCTTTTTTTTTTTGAAATTTTAGCTACCACTTGGCAAAATAACAGAAATTTCCGCTTTCCCTCAAAACACTTTACTTATTATGTGTTTTTCTTTGCGCTTAGCCCCAAGAAGCAGAAGGAAACTGCAACTGACATAGTTTTGCTCTCCTTTTCTCAAAGTCTTGCCTGGGGCTTTGGCAGCATTGAAATAAATCTGAGCAAGTTCTTTAGTGCAAACTTTGTTTTTTTTTTTTATATATATTTTTGCAAGTTGCAGTCGCTGCTGATGTTGATGATGGCATGAGGGAATGCGTCTGCTGCTGCGTCTCGCCTGAGGCCAGCCAAAAGTGTTATTTACCTTTTCTCTTTGTTGCCGTTGCCTGGGGAACTGTGCAAAGTTCACTTTGCCATTCCCTTCGTTTCAAGTACATTCCGTTTGCCGGCATCTGAATAATGCCGAGACTTCGTCTCTACGGCACTTTGCTTCAAATTTGTGCTGCATAATTAAACATTTGTCAGGCAAGTTGTTGCAACATTGAAAAGGTTCATTTACCAAATGGCACAACGATAATGAATGAATGGATTTTTAGTTCATTTGGTATTGGTGGAACTGCACTACTGCCACGAACTGTTTGCATATTTTTGGAAAATGCTCGACTTTTTTCCACAGCTGTGGACAATATTGTTTACGAAGTTTCTGTTGAAGAGAGTGCAGAACCATTTCTGGTATTTATTAGAGCAGCTTGCAACTTTACACCAAAAACTTTAAGACTTAAAGTGTTGTTGTATTTTTTAGTAAAATACTGGAAATTCTAGGGAATTTTTTAAAATTTGCTATGATTATATGTAAAGGCAAGAATAATTATCTCGTAGCATCAACTCCATCAATGTATCGAAGAGCAAACAAGCAAGTCTATTCAAACAGCTTAATAAAACTTTGAATACATTTTTAGTTTACTTAATACTTTACTTAATAATTAATGAGTAATTCGGTGAAGATGTAATATCCATTTGGCTGCGTTCTACACCCAGAGAAAAAGCAAATCGTAAAAATTAATACAATCATAGTTAATTTTACTATGCTGTTTTCAAATATAAAACGTATTAAAGTCCAATAGAAAGCGCTTTGATTTAACTGAAAACATACTTAACCACTGAATTTAATATGAATATAGTAAAATCAAAGTGAAATTCACTTAAAATCAAATATTGCTGTATTCAGATTAAAGTAAAATCATATTTATTTCAAATATACGAAAATATGTATTGCTTTACAATGTTAAATATTATTTTTAAATATGAGTAATATTGCTTTTAATAGGTTTAATCTTAAAAATAAAGTTTTGTATGTTAATTTTAAAATTTTGAATTGTTAAAGGTTTTTGCACATTGCTGGTTTTGGGCTCCCCAACCAGTTATGGCATTCGTGTCATTGGCTGTAGTTCGTCAGGCAGAAAACCAATGATGAAAAATAGTGTAACCTTCCGAAACAGCTGTATGGTTATCTATACAGCCTCATTTGTGTATTGTGTGTGTACTGTTTCTACAGTTATGCATAACTTATTTGACCCCAAAAAACTTGCCAGATTAAATTGAAACTATATTTATTTTGAGGGGGTACTTTTAAATTAAAGTTGGAAAATGTTTATTTCAATATGAAATGGTGTTTATATTGAATATGTAAAAATTTAAAGTACTATAAAGTATATTAAAGTTAAATATAATATTTATTTAAATTTAATATGAATATATTTCATAATTACTATGAAATATTTAAAATTTAATATTTTTTTTTTAAATTTAATAATTTGGTCTTTTTTATATTTAATATGAAAACTATTAAATTTGACTATATTCATATTTAATTTCGATTTAAAGTGTAAGCACTTCAGATTAACGAATTCCATATTTAACGCAAAATCAATGGCAAAAATATTTAAGTCAACGTGAAAATATTAAAATTTCACAGCATTTTTCCCTGAGTGTATATCTTCATATGTATTATACCCCATAGCTGTGTGGCATACCAGGTAATATTGCCTTTTTTGCAGCCTGAACTTTTTTCAAAAGTTTTTTTCCCTAATTTGAATTTTATAGATTCGTCTTGCTTTACTTATTAAAGATATGCATCAACTTGCCAAAGTTCCTTATGATAAGATCACAATTCCTTGTTGAGTTTTATTTTTGAGCAAAAAATAAAACTCACGAAATAATTATTATTTTTAAGTTTTACTTTTTCGCTCAAAAATAATGATAATCGCCTAAGTTTTAAAATATTTCTTAAAAAAATAATCATTAGCATTAAGGAATATAGTTAAAACTTAAAAAAATAAAAATCATGGCGGATTTGCATAGATAATCGAAAACGAATCATTTTGGTATAATTAGAATTCTTCTACGACGATTCTAAGTGGATGATTTTTTTTTTTTAAATAATCATTAATTACGATTTAACTAAAAGCATGGCTTATAAAAATACTCCGATTAGATATTTAAATTAAAATGCGAAATTAAAAACCTTAATTATCAGAATGTTTGTTTCCCATTACGAGGGCTAGGAATTATTAATGAAATTTCTACTAACTTCAAAAAACATTTAAGATTGTTAAATTTGCTTATATTTGAAATTCACTTCAGTCATATTTTATCAGAAGAAAAACTTAATTAAAGGGGTTAACTCTTAACCTACTTCGATTTGCAGTTTGATAACTAGTCTGCAGGTCATTGCGAAAACAGCAGGTAGTCAAATTTTATGGCCCTCATAAAAAAGAGACGACGATCGCGACTCGTCGTGACGTATTCTATTTTTTCCACCAGCGCACCAGCGACTCTCACATACACACCAATTCAAATGCAATGTAAAAAAAAAATACAAAATTAAATTATTCCTCACATGGGCGACAAAAATTTTGTGGCAAGTATCTTTTCTTATTTTTTGCTTATAAATATAATACAGGCGTGGCAAAAATGCGCGTGTTAGTTACATGAATAAAATAATTTTTGCCATATGTAAATTTTTTTATTTTCATGCCTGAAAATGATTATTTTTAGCATTGATGTTATTTATCATGGCATGATAATAATTTTTGTGCATTTTACGAACCCTGATAAACAGTCAGCCTTTTGAGGGTTAATATATAATTTACATTTGTTTTTCAGTTTTTTATGTAGCAACAATAATTAAAAAATAATAGAATTACAAAATTATATTTTATGTACCATTATTGAGAATTAAATTAAAATTTTTTTTAACAATATCAAAAGCAAGCAACAACCCAGACAAATTTCAACAAAGTGTTGCCTACTTTTATGCGTTTTATACTCTGTACCGAAGGTACACAGAGTATATTGGGTTTGTGCAAATGTATGTAACAGCCAGAAGGAGGCATCTCCGACCCCATAAAGTATATATATTCTTGATCAGCATCAACAGCCGAGTCGAGTCCGTCTGTCCGTCTGTCCGTATGAACGAAGAGATCTCAGAGATGGTAAGAGATAGAGGTTTGAGGTGTATGGAACATATATTTCTTATACTTGCAGGCAGATCAAGTTTAGTTTTAATTTTTGCCACGCCCCCCTGCCTCCCGCAAATTAAAAAAAAACGAAATAACTCCCACAATTTTCAAGATAGATAGTTCGAACATTCTAGACATATATTCTACTACTTATTTTGAATCGACCCGCCATACATCGTTTTTTCGATCAGATGAACGATATTAGAGCTATACGTAAAAAGAAAATAAAACCAACGCCAACAACAACACCGTTGCCATTGGTAGAACTTAAGAGAAAGAGAGAGCGAGAAGGCAATAGCTAACTGGTATTTTCCCAATTGGACCTTGCTATGAGAGGAGCGATGTAATTGAGATGGCCTGGGTCAGAAATCACGCGTGATTCCCGCGTGACTAATATAGATACGTTTCTGTTAAAAGGAAATTATATACAAATTTTATAATTTTACGAGTTATGTACTAGGGTAATTCTACTCATCATTACTTATCAAGCCCCCATACATCGTTTTTCAACCAGATGAACGATAGTCGAAAGAGTTGCCCCAGATTTTGAAAAAACGTCACACTTTAAAGTTATTAGTTTCGTACAAACAGGTACAGAGTATATTACAGTCGGGCTTGACCGACTTTCTTACTTGTTAATCTTGGTCGAAACAAGCACACCATTATGTATACGCATTTACATGAATATATTTACATGCTGTGTTGTGTAATTAAAAATGGTCATGGCACTATTTTATCAAATGCTAAGATTACAAATAAAGTTTTCGCCAACTTTTTAAAAACTAAAACTGTAAGCAGGGGCAACACTACGTATGAGTGATAAATTATGTATACATCTTGAAGAACCATTCAACCATTTGTTTTTTAATATTTTATTTTGTATGCCTTTTTTATACCAAAATGCATTGTTTAAGGTGGTGAGAGTATGACCTTAAATATTTTCTATACAACAAATGCTCAAACCTAATGGAGTTGTTGCTTTTGCTGTTTGTTTTCTTCTCTTTCCACAATGCTTACTTGAGCATAGAAAATCTTTTTGTGCATAACTTTTGCAGTTTTTGTACCAACTAAGTGAGAGTTTCAGAATAGACAGATACTTGACCTTGGGCAAAAAGTGGGGGCTGTAACTTTAATAGTCTCTGAGATCAACACGTTCATAAGAACAGACAGACAGTCGGAAGTTTAACTTTCACAGGTATGCTGGGTTTAGATTGGGTCATAAAATGACAAATGACAGAAAATGACATTGTTCTGCCTTGAAAATAATAGGAATTTGACTCAAAATGACACAAAATAAGGCAATGTAAATCCAGCCTAACTAATTGAGACCGAGTAAAGATTTCTGAATATAGAATCGGAAGGTTCTTGAAACAGCTGTATAGTCGACTAGTCCCCCTTGCTATGTGGTGTGTGCCTCTTTTTTAAGTAACATAACTTACATGAACTTGAGCTGACTAACATGAAAAATCACCCAATTTTAATGAATGCCATTAGACCATTTATAGAATTTCTGAACATTTAAGGCTTTTAGTATATACTTTTGAATTACAGTTTAAATTTCATAATCCTAAGGATTTGCTCCCACACGTAGTTAAAATTATTATCCCCCTCAGCCTAGATCTAATCCCCTCCTCCCCCTCCCTTTGCTGGCATTTTTATTATGCCTAACGAAATTAAAAATTAAATTTGTTGGCGTCACTGATGCTCTGATCTCTGCTGGGCAGAAACACTCAACAGTAGACTAAAGTAGGGTGTGATGGACAAGGGGGGGGGCATTCCCCCAGAGTCATGCGGCAAGCAGGGAATAGCGCAATTTGCGAGCCGCAAAATGCCTAAGGTAATCACTTGCCGCAAATTGTTGTTGTTGTATTATTGTGCATTATACGGAAATTGACAAAGAAACTTTTTTTTGGCTTGAAAATAGCAAAGGGGAAAACCCAGCAAAGGCAACAGAAAATTCGCCTTCGAATGCCACTTGAGAATTTAATATATAGAAAACGAGAAGGCAAAAGCGAACTTCGACTGTGCCGAAGTTTTTATACACTTGAAAAACTTTACTCCAACTGATTTAACTGGAAAAATATATATAAGATATAGATATCAGATATTTAAAATTTTTAAATCATTGATCATAAAAATTTAATAACAAACAAAATTTTCTTAGTAAAACACATTTTCCGACCGATCGGTCCTATGGCAGCTATATGCTATAGTCATCCGATTTTGATAAATTTTTCAGACTTGTATGGAAACATATAAAACAAATATATACTACGATTCGAGACGCTACGATGGAAATCAAAAAGTTTTTCTCACAAAGACTTATTTTTTCGACCGATCGTTCCTATGGCAGCTATATGCTATAGTGATCCGATTTTGATACATTTTTCCAGAATTATGTGAAAGCATATAAAACTAACATATACCAAGATTAGTGACGTTACGATGGAAAACAAAAAGTTTTTCTAACTAGAACTAGTTCTTAGACCGATCGTTCCTATGGCAGCTATATGATATAGTCATCCGATCCTGCCGGTTCCGACATATTAGTTGCGTGCAGTAAAAAGAAGACTCTGTGCAAAATTTCAGCTCGATAGCTTTAAAACTGAGGGACTAGTTTGCGTAGAAACAGACAGACAGACAGACAGACGGACAGACAGACGGACAGACGGACAGACGGACAGACGGACGGACGGACAGACGGAAATGAACTCGGCTTGTCGTCCTGATCAAGAATATATATAGTTTATGTGGTCGGAAATGAATATTTCTATGCGTTACAAACTTCTGGGCAAAATTAATATACACTTTTCAAGTGTATAAAAGAAAGAAAGAAAGGAAGAAAGCATTTTCCCTTGCTGTGCAGAGACAGACAAGAAAAGACAACGAATGGCAAAAGGAATTGTTGTGCACAAGTGCCAGTTAAATATTTTAGGCAAATGCCTTATATTCCCCCTCCCCTTACGCTGCTGAGCAGTTGCCAGGACAAAATAAATCAGCTGGGGCGTAGGCACTTGAGTTGATTTATGGCTATGGCAGCGTTAGGAAGCATCGAGGAGCCTGTTGGAAATTGCTTAGCGACAGGCTCAGCAATTGACAATGCCTGGAGGAGCCTCCAACTTGTTTTTGAAGTTTGAGCAAGCCACGAAACGAATTTGAAGCTGCAGTTCAGTCAGTCAGTTTGTCAAGACTGACAGTGCGACATTTAGTCTATCAAATCTGTGTGCCGCTGTCAAATTACAACTTGAGCCAAGACATTTTTCTTAGATATTCTCTCTCTCTCTGTATCTTTGGCTGTACTCTGTCCGCATTTTAATTACATGGCAAACAGAACAAAAAAAAAATTAATTGTCTACAGAACCCCAAAATGAGAAGATGCCCAAGGTAAGCGTACAAGCTGTCGGCACGTGGACTAACTAAAGTTCAACCTAAATGAAAGTAATCCGAAGCCAAAACGAAGCCACAATGCACTTACTCTAATTTTGAACTCTTCCTTTTATCTTTTGTGCTGACTGACTGAATTTATATGCAACGCACAGCCTAAACTATAAGATTTAGTAATCTTAAACTTGCCCAGAAGTTTTCTTTAGCGGTGACAGAGTGCTCACTTAGGGCCGTTTTCTTAGCTTTTTATGTTTTTGAAATTTGATATTAAAAGCGACCTAAAAGTAGCCGCATACATTTTCTTAATAACCAACTAGATTTAAAAAAAAAACATAAAGATGAGAAAATGGCCCTAATGACTTCGAATGCTTTTACCCACAGGACGGGAAATTTTTTGTATGATTTTAAAACCAGTCCAAAAGCGCGCAACATTTATTTTCTCAATTTCCACTTAGATTTCAAAAACATGAAGTTGAGAAAACGGCCCTAAGACGGGATGGTGAAAGCATTTATCCCCAAATGGGGACTATTTTGTGTCTACGACGCGCTTATGAATTTTGAAGCAATCTTAAAGCGGGCAACATACATTTTCTTGAAAAACAAGTAGATGAAAAAAGGGCCCTAAGACGGGATTTCAAAAGATTTTACCGCCTGGTCGGGAAATTTTTGAGTCAAAGTAAAGTTTATGAAGCTTCCTTTAGACACTTGACAGGAATCGATAATGTTAGTCAATTTTATTCTATTATGAGTCTCGATATCGTAATTTATAGTATACATAAACATAGCCTACTTTTAAGGGCATTTATTATCACTATATCTATAAAAAGAGTTTGTCCTCACTGATTGACATTCTGCGCAGAGCCTTAACGGTAAGAGATATGACTTAAAAGTGGAAAAACTCCCGGAAAAGCTACTAGAAAAAAATTTTGTTTTTCATCGGATTGACTTAAAATTCGGCTTGTAAGTAAACTAAGCGAAATAATTGGACACCTGTTTTCCCGAATTCGGAAAATCCGCCCACAAGGTAAATGGCCTGAAAATTGATTGACTTCAAACTCGGTTTGTAAGGATAGCATGTCAAATAATTTGACATGAGATTTTCTGATGTTGGAAAATCCGCCCACAAGGAAAATGCTATATAGACAAGCTATATTTCATCCGATTAACTTCTAACTCGGTTTGTAAGCATAATATGCAAAATAATTATATGTGCGATATTTCAATGTTGGAAACTCCAACCACAGGGAAAATAGGCGGAAAATAGTAGAGTTGCCACCCCCGCAATTTGAAAAACACCTCAAATATCCCGCAATTTTGGAGTTAGGTTGTTCGAACCTTCTAGACATATATTCTACTCATCATAACTTATCGAGCCCCCATACATTGTTTTCCGATCAGATGAACGATGGTAGTGTTGCCACCCCCCACAATTTGAAAAAAATCGAATATCTTCCACAATTTTAAAGACAGATTGTTTTGGGCATATATTCGTTCGTCTACCCATGCTGAACCCGAGTTGATAAGCCAAAGTCATATCTTAGTTTCCGTTTCCAAAAAATTGCGGAAAAATCATATTTTCGTTTTTTTTTACCTATTCAATTTTTAGAGGCCACACTAACCATAAGTTGATGGGTTTATGAAGCCTATTTGATAGTAAACATGTCAATGCAACTGAGAAAAATAAAAAACGCGGTAAAAGTAAAGCCAAAAGAGTGAAAAATTGCGTCCGAAGTCAAGTTTTTCTATTTTTGTAGCGTTTTTGTCAAACTAAATCATCTGCTACAAGCAACCACATATAACCATATAGTTTAACAGAGGCACTAATTATGGAAATTTTGTTAAGTTTATGACAGGTAAATTGGCAAGGTATAAGCATTTTTTAACCGAAAACATTAACATCAAATTTTATGGGAGGACAACTAGATTCCAACCCCAAAGGGCGTAGCCGGATTCCCATGGGCAGCGGCCCTTGACCGAAATTAAATTTTTGGTATGCAGATTCAAAGTTGGGTATCTAACAAAAATTCCCCCATCTTTGGTTTTGTCCTAGCGCTCATGGTGTATTTTTAATGAAGAGTTAAACTTTTTGATCGTAATCTGTTTTAAGACAATGGGCCATGCTAAACTTCTGAAAAATTCAAAATAAATACTTTGAACCGTCGGAATTCGATACAATAATACCCCTTGATTTTAACGAGGCAAACCGCGACTTGTATAAATCCGCGAAATTTTTAACCTTATTTATTTCCAACTTGCAATTGGGGTTCCACTTTGCTTTTTTTTGGGTATATTCGCCATGGTTTGTTAAAGCTCTTATAATTTTTCCACATTTTTAAAAAATGTGAAAGGTGGTTAAAACGCTAAAAGCAGTACATTGCAATATTATTATGCAGGCCAATCATGTTGAAAAAATACTAAATATACTTATGGAAAATCTATAGACCGATCTTATAATTTTTCAGATTTTTAAAATGCAGTCCGCGACTTTTAAAAATCCGCGAAATTTTTAATCATTTTTTTGCTTTGTTGTGGATAAGGTACCACTGTAATTCCTTGTGTGATTACTTGTCCCAATATGATAAAACAAGCACATTTTTTTCAGATTTTGAAAAAATGGGAAAGGCGGTTAAAACGCTAAAAGCAGTACATTGCAATATTATTATGCAGGCCAATCATGTTGAAAAAATACTAAATATACTTATGGAAAATTTATAGACCGATCTTATAATTTTTCAGATTTTTAAAATGCAGTCCGCGACTTTTAAAAATCCGCGAAATTTTTAATCATTTTTTTGCTTTGTTGTGGATAAGGTACCACTGTAATTCCTTGTGTGATTACTTGTCCCAATATGATAAAACAAGCACATTTTTTTCAGATTTTTAAAAAATGTGAAAGGCGGTTAAAACGCTAAAAGCAGTACATTGCAATATTATTATGCAGGCCAATCATGTTGAAAAAATACTAAATATACTTATGGAAAATCTATAAACCGATCTTATAATTTTTCAGATTTTTAAAATTATAAAAGCCTCTTATATAATATATCATCTCTATTTTCAAAAGTTACTGTTTTTACTTTGTGTGTATCAGTTGATTGGAGCTCCCCTCTAGAATCCTTCACCAACAAATGGACAACAAAATGTTACCGAAGTTATCATCTTGTGCAGGATAGCAAGCTATTTGAACAATAAGTTTGGCAAACGTTTAGACGGCGACAATGAATTAAGCGAGGCTATTCTCAGCCAAATAGAACAAAACAAGTGCTCTGAGAACTTTCTTGCCAAAGAAGTTGAAGAAAAAGGTTGGGAAGACGTAAAGTCCCTTTTCAGGAAATATGCTCCACCGACCTCATGGATTTTCCAAAAAAACCGAAAATGACTTACAAATATTTTTTACGGGCTCATACCAATTAAGTCAAGCCGTTTCTTACTTAGCGGAAATACAAGATGAAAACGGGAAGATGAAAATGAGTTGGGTTAAAGCAAATAAAAATATACAAAAAATCAAAGTAAGATCCCGGCATATTAGGAGTAAAAAGAAAAATGCTTTATTGAGTATACTTCTGAGGCCATCGGTTACTCAAGTATTCGGCGGCATTACTGCGAATGTGCGGACTGCATTTTAAAAATCTGAAAAATTATAAGATCGGTCTATAGATTTTCCATAAGTATATTTAGTATTTTTTCAACATGATTGGCCTGCATAATAATATTGCAATGTACTGCTTTTAGCGTTTTAACCACCTTTCACATTTTTTAAAAATGTGGAAAAATTATAAGAGCTTTAACAAACCATGGCGAATATACCCAAAAAAAAGCAAAGTGGAACCCCAATTGCAAGTTGAAAATAAATAAGGTTAAAAATTTCGCGGATTTATACAAGTCGCGGTTTGCCTCGTTAAAATCAGGGGTATTGTTGTATCGAATTCCGACGGTTCAAAGTATTTATTTTGAATTTTTCAGAATTTTAGCATGGCCCATTGTCTTAAAAAAAAGCTTACGATCAAAAAGTTTAACTCTTCATTAAAAATACACCATGAGCGCTAGGACAAAACCAACGATGGGGGATTTTTTGTTAGATACCCAACTTTGAATCTGCATACCAAAAATTTAATTTCGGTACACTGATGACATTCATGGGAATCGCTACCCCTTTTTATAGGAATAATCAAAGGCTACTTGATATAACATTGGCTTAAGTAATATTTACCAAATGTACAAAAGTTATAACATTAATGTTAAGTTTTTGCTGATCAAGCTGTGAACGTATGTATATGGTGCTGCTTTTGGACATTTGCGCCAGAAATTCTGAAAATTATATGAAGCTAAAATAAATGAACCTTCATTTTCGACGGTCCTCAAATAAGAATTTTATTCAATGATTTTATAGACTTTTAGAAGGAAAACAAAATTATAAATTTATTTTAAAATAAAAATCTATTTTCAAATAAGAAAGAAAAACGAGCATCGAAAATTAGAGGAGTGAAAATTATTCCCAGCTTATTTAAAATATGTTATCATCATTTCAAAGGAAATGGAAACTAAGATATGACTTTGGCCTATCAACTCGTGTTTAGCATGGGTAGACGAACATTAATTAGTTTAAAATGTTCGGGATACTTTTGGCTGTTGAACAGTGTAATTAAACACCCGATTTCCCAAATATTGAAAAATCCGTCCCAGGATGGAAAATGTCCGGAAAATTGAATAAGCAATATTGCATCCGATTGACTTGAAACTCGGTTTGTAATCATTTTATCAATTTCGATCTTAAAGGGGGGGCGTGGGCCAAACTCTTTTTTCGAGCTGCTCTAAACGAAATTTGGTTTGAAACTAGATGGAAAAATAATTTTCTAATCTTAAGAAACCAACCGAAAATGTTGTAAAATAGGGAGTGGTTGATATTTCACTGCAGGCAGGATTTGGCAGTAAATTTGATTTGCTAGCAATGCGGGGGAAATAAATTTTAAAATTTTAAAGAATAAATTCGATTTTAATATCTTTTTTGCGGTAAAGCAAAGCGCGCCAGGTTATATGCTATTATTATATAAATGTTCGCAAGTCGTTTGACAAAGTCCGCATATCCTTTTTGCAGGGCATGCAAGTATTTATGGCCACAATTAAAGTTGAATGTCGTTTCGTGGGCCGCCAAAAAGTAGGCAACACATTTTAATGAGCCTTGCGCCAAAGGACAAGGCAAATATAATTAAAAGCAGGTCAGGTGAGGCGTAAGGGGATGTTGTACGGCAGCAGCAGCCTCGGCAGCAGTTTTCCAACTAAACTGCTTATTAAATTGATAATGTTAATGCCAGCCAACCCTTGAGACGCTTTAAGTGTTAATGGATTAGGATGAGGCTGCAGGAGGAGACGAACACACACACACATGAAAGAAACACCTAGAAACAAGTAAAATTTCATTAGACTAATGTGTTGTATGTCACATCAATGTCAGTCGCACCAGTGTAACAGGCAAATGTGAAAATCCCAAACAAGCTGATGCAGCTGGCCAGGAGGACATGGCAAACAGGATATACATAGTTGTAAGGGAGGGGAAGAAGCTGTGTGCAAGTGTCTGATCTGTCTCTCAGTCTCCTGCAGCTTGTTGTCACTGCAACATGCCAACGGCACCACCACCCGCTCTCCCCTTTTTTCTTTTTTGTCTTGTTTCACCCACAAATACGCACATACATCTTCCTCATTTCATTGCAGTTGTCAGCTGAACAATACAATGCAAGATGACAGACCCCTCCAACCCGGACACCCCGGACGACCTGCTCTAGAATAGAATGCATTTGTGTTGTGCACAATTTTTTGCATAGTTTGCAAATAGAATGAAAAATTAGATTTGCATATCACATAATTATATGTATATTTTTTCTGGGTATTACGGTCAAAGATTTCAGCAAATCTTTCCCAAAGATACCTTGATTTCTATTCATGCTTTTAAAGACTTTATTTATATAGTTCAGCTTTGAAGACGAACTTGTCGTTTTACCCATAAATTCCACTCACATTGCTTCATCCACTTAAAAAGTAGACAATAAAGATTCATTTTTAAGTAGTTAGGATTTCCTTCCACTTCCATTTGGCAACCGTCATAACGCAGCAATCTTTATTGCTTCATATATATATATATGTAATCTGCACTTTAATCATTTTAAAGTTTGGCACGTCTGCACACTAACCAAGTAAAAACATATTTCGAGCACACGTGGTCCCGGCTGTGTACGGGAAACCAAACCAATTGAAAATCCAAACCAAAACTGACCAACTGAGGCGCGCGCCCCCTACACAGTATGGATAGTTGTTATGGAGCTACGTGTGCTAGTGTTTCTGTCAGCCTGTGCCCGCTGGCCAAGCTTCAAATGCGCTGCTGCTGCTGCTGTTCACTGGCTAGGAAATTCATGGCCACTTAAATGCTGTAAAATAGACCAAACTGCCGGCACTAAAAAGCAAAAGTTGCGCTACCAAAACTTTACTTTGGTTTTGGTCTCGTCACACCAACACACACACACACACACCTTGGCCGCTTTTATGGCTCATCTTTGCCTGCTTTCCTTCCCAATTTTTGTTCTTTTTGTATACATTTTTTTTTTTTTTTTTGGGTCAGTCGTAAAAAGCATAAAAAGTTAAAGTTGAACTTTTTCTACCTCAACGAAGCAAGCGGTAAATCAGTTTTTATTGTGCATAAATTAAAAATGTTCAATTAAAGGCATCTCCTTTTTGTACTCGTAGTTCTTTTTTTTAGGGTCAAAGTTTGCTTTAACTTTGATGAAACAATTTGTTGGGAATAAATTTGTTCATTTGTCCACATATGTTATCCAATTTTTGCACGCTTGATAAAAAAAAAAAATAATGCGACAGCTTGTGCAACAATTATTTATGCGTTTGTTGCACATTAATGCATAATTATTGCTGATAATTAAGACAACACAAAGCAACAGAAAATGCAATTTTTTTGCTGTATTTTTTATATTTTAACCAGGGCTGCAACAGCTGGCAAAATCGAAGAGTATCAATAAACTAGAGCAGTGGTGGGCAAAAAAAAACACAATCACATTTAAGCTAACGTGTGACACGAAGTTGACAACGCAGCAAGCGCAAAGTAGCTTATTCTAAGCAATTAGCTTATTATGCTTAGCCTTCCTAGGGTTGGTACCCGTCGACTCGTTACCCCGTCTATAACCTTCCTCGCTATCAACCCCTTTTTATTTTCAATCTCTAAATACCACCTCTGCCCTTTTCTATCTCTATCTCCTCAAACGTACAACCCGAATATACAACCCGCTACAACAACAACTAGCTTATACTGTCGGTCTGCTGACGTCGCTGCAGCTGTGTAGTTTTTCGCGCTTACTGCCTGTATTTTGTTTCTTCGGAATTGTATGGGAATTGGATCGTTTTTGGGGTCGAATGTCGGATATAGTCATGATTGCTTTGATGAATCTCCTTAACACTATCGATTGACTTAGATTTTTGACACATCTTTCAGTCGCAGTTAATTTATAGACCAGAGGTCCTGGTCCTAAAGTTTATACCGAATGTTTTAGTATACGCCTAGTCTCTCTGTGGCTCATCTAATAAGTCATTGGACTAAGTAAGAAAATTAAAATTTTTAAATAAAATTTTAATTTTGGTGGTTAGTGTAATTCAAGTTTTATAAACAACGGTGCACAATTTTGAAAAATTTGCAAAAATATCTTAAGTGCGGTCATTGGATCTCAGTTATTAAATTAATTTTTCTTCATTTTGTAATTCTAGATAAAACTTGGATCGATCAAGAAACAATCGACACTGTAGCCTATTACCAGGTGAATCGAGTCCAAAAATGGCCAAGATGGATATGTCAGTAAACAATGTTATGACGAGGGGTTTTTTTTGAAGGTAGGGTCAAAATTGCCATACATTATTTTATTTTATTTTTATGCATAAAATATCTGTCACATTAACTTTTAAATAAGGCTGAGTTCACATTGTTCGACGCATGAGACATGATAATTTAGTATTTATGTTGTATTGTTTTGAATGTCAAATGACAAGCTATTCACAATAAAAACAAGACAACATAAGGGCCAACTGGATTGCTATGTCTCATGCGTCGAACAGTGTGAACCCAGCTGAACAGTGTAAATTCTATAATTATGTGACACATAGCAGCAAAAATCGGTTCTTAGTTGTAGATGCTTATGGCATATAGTTTTTCGTACAGCGCTGTTTTGGAAGTCTCCCAAGTCTCTCATGAGATGCGTGAACCGGTAAAGGATTTCAGGCAACTCATAGCTGATAATTGTGATGTAGGATCTTAATTTCGAAAATAAAAGCTTATATCCAATTTTTCTTGAACCACTGAACTAGAGTTGGCTTTTTCCAAAGTAAGTGAAAAAAAAGGAGATGTTCACTAAAAGGAACAAGTGAACATGTTTCTTGTGAACTGGTTTTTTCGTTCCGTGACTCTTGTTTTAATACTCTTGTTTTGAGACTCTTGTTTTGAGACTCTTTTTCTAAGACTCTTGTTCCGAGTCTCTTGTTCCGAGACTCTTGTTCCGAGACTTTTGTTCCGAGACTCTTGTTCCGAAACTCGTCTTCCGAAACTCTTGATCAGTGACTCTTGTTTTGAGACTCTTATTCCGTGACTCTTGTTCCGAGACTCTTGTTCCGAGACTCTCTTTCGAACTCTTGCGACTTTGTTCCGATACTCTTATTTTGTGACTCTTGCTTTGAGACTCTTGTTCCGAGTCTCTTCTTTCGAGACTCTTGTTCCGTGACTCTTCTTCACTTCGACAGACTCTTGATCAGAGACACTTGTTCCGAGACTCTTGTTCCGAGACTCTTGTTTCAACTCTTTCGTTTTTGTTCCGATACTCTTATTTTGTGACTCTTGCTTTGGACTCTTGTTCCATCTCTTCTTCGGACCTTGTTCCGTGACTCTTCTTCACTCTCGAGACTCCGAGACTCTTGTTCCGAGACACTTGTTCCGAGACTCTTGTTCCGAGACTCTTGTTTCGATTCTCTTGTTCCGAGACTCTTCTTCCGAGATTCTTGTTCAGAGAATATTGTTCCGATACTCTTATTTCGTGACTCTTGCTTTGAGACTCTTGTTCCGAGTCTCTTCTTTCGAGACTCTTGTTCCGTGACTCTTCTTCACTCTTCGAGACTCCGAGACTCTTGTTCCGAGACACTTGTTCCGAGACTCTTGTTCCGAGACTCTTGTTCCGATTCTCTTGTTCCGAGACTCTTCTTCTGAGATTCTTGTTCAGAGAATATTGTTCCGATACTCTTATTTCGTGACTCTTGCTTTGAGACTCTTGTTCCGAGTCTTTTCTTTCGAGACTCTTGTTCCGTGACTCTTCTTCACTCTTCGAGACTCCGAGACTCTTGTTCCGAGACACTTGTTCCGAGACTCTTGTTCCGAGACTCTTGTTTCGATTCTCTTTTCTCGAGACTCTTCTTCCGAGATTCTTGTTCAGAGAATATTGTTCCGATACTCTTATTTCGTGACTCTTGCTTTGAGACTCTTGTTCCGAGTCTTTTTTTTGAGACTCTTGTTCCGTGACTTTTCTTCACTCTTCGAGACTCCGAGACTCTTGTTCCGAGACTCTTGTTCCGAGACTCTTGTTCCGAGACTCTTGTTCCGGGACTCTTGTTCCGTAACTCTTGTTCCGTGACTCTTGTTCCGAGACTCTTGTTTCGAGACACCGGTTCCGAGGCTCTTGTTCCGAGACTCTTGCAACTCTGACTCTGACAACGGAACAGCGGAGCGATTGGAGTGAGTTGACTCACAAGTGAACATGTTCCGTCGAAGAAAGAACCTTTACCCAACACTACATTTGCTCTTAAAACCATTAAATAAACCGAACCTGTAGTTTAAAACCTCCCTGAACCACTGAACCGAACCAGTCTTAATTTTCGAGCGACTTCCATTCCTGATTTATTTGCCTACTTTTGGGGATAGCATAAAAACCGAACAAATATATCATTAATCAAAGATCAAGCGCTTCTGCTGAATGCAGCCATTGGCACCTGATGTAAGCGAAACTATGTGGATTATGCCACCCACCTAAAGAGACCTCACTTGGTCTAGTTGCGTGTTTCCTATAATGAAGACAAATTTTGCTGGGTTTACATTGGGTCATAAAATGACAAATGACAGAAAATGACAATGCTTTGCCTTGAAATGTAAACCCAGCCTAACAAGGAACATCGAAATCAAAAGGGTTTATTAGTTCGAACTTCGAAGCATATTCATGTGTCAGTTCGGGTGTTTATCAGCCCTGACTTAACTGAACTATGTTCATTTTACACTATTGAATAATCAGTTGCCACACATTGATATGTTTATAATGGCCATTATTAATCCCTGTCCTTTTTTATTCATGTTTATTTTGGTTCATTAAATGTGTTAAGTATAAATATTGATGATATTTCTGGACAGAATTAAATTTAAATGTAATAAAAGCAGCTGCAGGACAGGAAAAAAATAAACAAAATGCGAACAAAAGGAGTCAAAACTTAAACAAAAATTATGCCACTAAAACAGGTCACATCAACTCCTGACAGATTTGGGCCAAGACACAAAACGTTCAGGCAACAAACTGTGAGCTTAAAATTCCCGTCAGTCAGTCAAACGCATTTCCCCGGGCAATGAAAATCAATTTCTTCAAAAGCTAGAGCATAGTTAAGAGACACACGCCAAGACGCACGCCAAAGTGCATGGCAGCTGATGGAATCAGTTGTGAAATCAGCAGTGAGCACGAAATGGAATGCCTTCATGCCATGCAAATAGCTTTAAATGCATTTGACGATGCTGTGATTTGATTTCGATATCCCCGGCTGTCTGTGTTGACTTTCAATTTCTGTTCTCGCGCAATTTTTCATCGTTTTTCATTTTTTTTTGTTGTTGATTATAATTCCTCTGGAAACGACAGAATTTCGATTGAATGCAATTTCCCCTTTTTAACCTAGAGCCTTGAGCCTCCTGGCTATCAATTTTGTTTTTTTAGGTCTCAACTTTGTCACTTCAGGGAAAAAGAGTAAAAGAAAAAGGGGAAAATGAAAAACCTTGTTAATTTCTAGCAGCTCACGCAATAAAGCAAACCCAGCCGGAGCATCACGTGCGCATTTAAGTTGCAAGTTACAATGGCAACGTGAGAACACACAGATACAGCACACACACACACACACACGACTAGTTAGCTCATGTCAGTGTAAATTTTACACACAACGAAACCTGACGCCGCATACCAACTAAGCGAGAACAGTTCTCATCTCAGCGCCTCCTCTGCCAAACCCTCCCAACCCAACTCCGGACGTTCTTTGCATTTTGCGGTTGATTTTCGCGCGCGCGTGTGCAATAAAAAGATATACCTAGGCGAAAAACGGAAGTCGAGGCAAGTTTTTGGCATCACGGTATAACCTGACAAACGCAGAGGCGACAGCGGGAAGCCAACTGAGAAGCAGGCGGGCACTGCATAATCAGGCAAAGGCGCTGCCAGCCAAAAACAACAACAACAACAACAACTACGGGCAACATTTATCAAATGAAATGCACGTGCCAAGCGTTTGCCTGGGATGCTTCCGTGTGCCGTGCTCGATAAGCTAAGCAGCAAAGACATAGATATTGCTGTGTGAGTGGGTTCCGAGGGTGGTGCAAGAGGTTCCACAACGTAGCGCAGTTATGACAACCCTTTACTTTCTGAATAAAGAAAACAGAACATGCTTGAGCATAATGTTTAACTTATTTAGACATGGACAAAGAGAAAATTATAATTTCATTAGCTCTTCAAGTTAAGTTTTTGTGGCTTACCTTATTTTTATACTTCCTTGAAAGAGTTGCACCCCTTTAATAGTGTGCGTAAAGCTTCACATGTGTATGTGTGAGTCAGCTTGTTTGAATATTTTTGCCCAAAAGTAAGAAAAAAAAACAAAATTTCAACATACAAAATCTACATCACCAAAACGTTCAGTTTTCGAAAACCGTGCCACCGGAGTACCTTCTCTGCCTTAATCCTCTAGTTTTCAAAATTTTCTTTATTTCAAATAAATTTTTGCTCCGACTTTCACAAACATGAACGGCCAAAACAAATTCTTTATGAATCGCTACGGTCTTTAGATGATTTAGATTAGAATGAAAAAGGGGAGTCCCCATTATACTAACGCGTTTTAGACAAAATCTCATAGAGAAGTGTTTCTATTCATAAGAAGCATTGTGAAGAAAATAATTTTTATGTCATCTGAGAATAGGCCTTTGAGCTAAAATTGCGCCTACATTTTTTAAGTCAAATTAACTTAATACTAAGTTTTTTGGTAAATCTTAATATCATAACTTCAATAACTTTTGAAACTAGCAAGTTTTAGCAAGCTCGAGGTAAGTTATAAGTTATGTTTATTCATAACTTATTTGAAACAGTATAAAGGCAAAACTGTTTGTGAAACTTTTTTTGGGTATTTTCCGATCTGATTTAAACTCATTTTTAAAATATTCTACAATGACTGAAGACCTTATTTCCGGAAAGTTTACCCCCTTGGGTGGAAAATGTTAAGTTTCTGAGCGATTAGCTACAAACTCATTTTCAAAGCTATACATAAAATTTAGAATATATGTAAAACTTCCCCTCTTTAGTCGGAAAACGGACTCTTCACATTTAGGAAAATGTATAAATAAAATATATATTTGAAATTTTTTTTTGATCGGATTGAAAATAGTACTTAAAATCTATTAGAAATTTCTTAAAACTAAAATTAATTGTTTTGGTGAACTGAATTGGTGGGGGGTCAATTTCAATTTTTGACCGATTAGCTTCTTACTTATCTTTTAAGCGACTTGACAAATTTTGGAAAATCTACCCCAAAAGTCGGAAAACGGGCGGAAAACATTTGTATACAATTGTTTTTTGTTATCCATTCAGCTTCAAATATTTCCCAAAAGTTCTTAATAACCTAATAGTACCAACAGGATTAGAAAATTTTTCGAAAATTCGGATTATGATTTCAAAAAATTTTAAATTAGGTTTTTATAATTATATCTTGTACCTATAAAAATTTGTACATTTGTTTCACTGAAGCAAAATATTTGGGTGTCATTTTGGACTCGAAACTCTTCAAGGAATGAATAAAGAAGACCCTAGACGTAATTCTAGAACCAGTAGATACTTTTCTGAGGTATGCAGCAGCGAGAAGCGCAGTTAGACTCCGGGAACTGAAACTTCTCAAAACATCTGCATCAAGTCAATGTAAAGTCCCACTGGATGTGGAAATAAATGCTGAGACAAAAGGTAGCGACTACTGTATCACAGCTGAGAAAAGGAATGATAACTTTAGAACTGTATTTCCGTAAAGAGAGAAACTCCCATTAGGAGAACGAGCTTTCCATATAAATAGAAGATTCCAAGAGGGAGGAAGGGACAGGAGCAAGAATCTTCTCAGAAGAACTATCGACACATTCCGTTTACCGAATTGGTGTAGCGTTTTTCAGGTTGATATACATCTTGAATGAAACACCAAGAAACATATCAATTCCTGTCGATAGTCAGGGTGCGATTAAAGCTTCGTTCTCACGCACCACCAATAGTAATCTTGTCCACAGTACAGTGAAGGCCCTGAG
>JAEIFT010000842.1:0-63492 GCA_018904225.1 Lordiphosa mommai
TGGATAAGACTACTATAAAGGCGGGAAAAGGTCTCTAGCGGACTGATATTGAAAAAATCGACTTCTAGCTAAGTAATACATGTTAAACGAATCCAAAATGGCCAACTTGATCAATCTAGGTCGATAATTGTCCAAGATATGGGGATATTCAGGTAATATTCCAGAATTAGTCATAATAGTGTGTTTTTGGATAAGACTCCCATTTAAAGGCGGGAAAGGTTCCTAGCGGACTGATATTGAAAAAATTCGACTTCTAGCTGGGTAATACATGTTAAAACGAATCCAAAATGGCCATTTTGATCAATCTAGGTCGATAATTGTCCGAGATATGGGGATATTCAGGTAATATTCCAGAATTAGTCATAATAGTGTGTTTTTGGATAAGACTCCCATTTAAAGGCGGGAAAAGGTTCCTAGCGGACTGATATTGAAAAAATTCGACTTCTAGCTGGGTAATACATGTTAAAACGAATCCAAAATGGCCATTTTGATCAATCTAGGTCGATAATTGTCCGAGATATGGGGATATTCAGGTAATATTCCAGAATTAGTCATAATAGTGTGTTTTTGGATAAGACTCCCATTTAAAGGCGGGAAAAGGTTCCTAGCGGACTGATATTGAAAAAATTCGACTTCTAGCTGGGTAATACATGTTAAAACGAATCCAAAATGGCCATTTTGATCAATCTAGGTCGATAATTGTCCGAGATATGGGGATATTCAGGTAATATTCCAGAATTAGTCATAATAGTGTGTTTTGGATAAGACTCCCATTTAAAGGCGGGAAAAGGTTCCTAGCGGACTGATATTGAAAAAAATTCGACTTCTAGCTAGGTAATACATGTTAAAACGAATCCAAAATGGCCATTTTGATCAATCTAGGTCGATAATTGTCCGAGATATGGGGATATTCAGGTAATATTCCAGAATTAGTCATAATAGTGTGTTTTTGGATAAGACTCCCATTTAAAGGCGGGAAAAGGTTCCTAGCGGACTGATATTGAAAAAATTCGACTTCTAGCTGGGTAATACATGTTAAAACGAATCCAAAATGGCCATTTTGATCAATCTAGGTCGATAATTGTCCGAGATATGGGGATATTCAGGTAATATTCCAGAATTAGTCATAATAGTGTGTTTTTGGATAAGACTCCCATTTAAAGGCGGGAAAAGGTTCCTAGCGGACTGATATTGAAAAAAATTCGACTTCTAGCTGGGTAATACATGTTAAAACGAATCCAAAATGGCCATTTTGATCAATCTAGGTCGATAATTGTCCGAGATATGGGGATATTCAGGTAATATTCCAGAATTAGTCATAATAGTGTGTTTTTGGATAAGACTCCCATTTAAAGGCGGGAAAAGGTTCCTAGCGGACTGATATTGAAAAATTCGACTTCTAGCTAGGTAATACATGTTAAAACGAATCCAAAATGGCCATTTTGATCAATCTAGGTCGATAATTGTCCGAGATATGGGGATATTCAGGTAATATTCCAGAATTAGTCATAATAGTGTGTTTTTGGATAAGACTCCCATTTAAAGGCGGGAAAAGGTTCCTAGCGGACTGATATTGAAAAAATTCGACTTCTAGCTGGGTAATACATGTTAAAACGAATCCAAAATGGCCATTTTGATCAATCTAGGTCGATAATTGTCCGAGATATGGGGATATTCAGGTAATATTCCAGAATTAGTCATAATAGTGTGTTTTTGGATAAGACTCCCATTTAAAGGCGGGAAAAGGTTCCTAGCGGACTGATATTGAAAAAATTCGACTTCTAGCTAGGTAATACATGTTAAAACGAATCCAAAATGGCCATTTTGATCAATCTAGGTCGATAATTGTCCGAGATATGGGGATATTCAGGTAATATTCCAGAATTAGTCATAATAGTGTGTTTTTGGATAAGACTCCCATTTAAAGGCGGGAAAAGGTTCCTAGCGGACTGATATTGAAAAAATTCGACTTCTAGCTGGGTAAATACATGTTAAAACGAATCCAAAATGGCCATTTTGATCAATCTAGGTCGATAATTGTCCGAGATATGGGGATATTCAGGTAATATTCCAGAATTAGTCATAATAGTGTGTTTTTGGATAAGACTCCCATTTAAAGGCGGGAAAAGGTTCCTAGCGGACTGATATTGAAAAAATTCGACTTCTAGCTGGGTAATACATGTTAAAACGAATCCAAAATGGCCATTTTGATCAATCTAGGTCGATAATTGTCCGAGATATGGGGATATTCAGGTAATATTCCAGAATTAGTCATAATAGTGTGTTTTTGGATAAGACTCCCATTTAAAGGCGGGAAAAGGTTCCTAGCGGACTGATATTGAAAAAATTCGACTTCTAGCTGGGTAATACATGTTAAAACGAATCCAAAATGGCCATTTTGATCAATCTAGGTCGATAATTGTCCGAGATATGGGGATATTCAGGTAATATTCCAGAATTAGTCATAATAGTGTGTTTTTGGATAAGACTCCCATTTAAAGGCGGGAAAAGGTTCCTAGCGGACTGATATTGAAAAAAATTCGACTTCTAGCTGGGTAATACATGTTAAAACGAATCCAAAATGGCCATTTTGATCAATCTAGGTCGATAATTGTCCGAGATATGGGGATATTCAGGTAATATTCCAGAATTAGTCATAATAGTGTGTTTTTGGATAAGACTCCCATTTAAAGGCGGGAAAAGGTTCCTAGCGGACTGATATTGAAAAAATTCGACTTCTAGCTGGGTAATACATGTTAAAACGAATCCAAAATGGCCATTTTGATCAATCTAGGTCGATAATTGTCCGAGATATGGGGATATTCAGGTAATATTCCAGAATTAGTCATAATAGTGTGTTTTTGGATAAGACTCCCATTTAAAGGCGGGAAAAGGTTCCTAGCGGACTGATATTGAAAAAATTCGACTTCTAGCTGGGTAATACATGTTAAAACGAATCCAAAATGGCCATTTTGATCAATCTAGGTCGATAATTGTCCGAGATATGGGGATATTCAGGTAATATTCCAGAATTAGTCATAATAGTGTGTTTTTGGATAAGACTCCCATTTAAAGGCGGGAAAAGGTTCCTAGCGGACTGATATTGAAAAAATTCGACTTCTAGCTGGGTAATACATGTTAAAACGAATCCAAAATGGCCATTTTGATCAATCTAGGTCGATAATTGTCCGAGATATGGGGATATTCAGGTAATATTCCAGAATTAGTCATAATAGTGTGTTTTTGGATAAGACTCCCATTTAAAGGCGGGGAAAGGTTCCTAGCGGACTGATATTGAAAAAATTCGACTTCTAGCTGGGTAATACATGTTAAAACGAATCCAAAATGGCCGTTTTGATCAATCTAGGTCGATAATTGTCCGAGATATGGGGATATTCAGGTAATATTCCAGAATTAGTCATAATAGTGTGTTTTTTGGATAAGACTCCCATTTAAAGGCGGGAAAAGGTTCCTAGCGGACTGATATTGAAAAATTCGACTTCTAGCTGGGTAATACATGTTAAAACGAATCCAAAATGGCCATTTTGATCAATCTAGGTCGATAATTGTCCGAGATATGGGGATATTCAGGTAATATTCCAGAATTAGTCATAATAGTGTGTTTTTGGATAAGACTCCCATTTAAAGGCGGGAAAAGGTTCCTAGCGGACTGATATTGAAAAATTCGACTTCTAGCTGGGTAATACATGTTAAAACGAATCCAAAATGGCCGTTTTGATCAATCTAGGTCGATAATTGTCCGAGATATGGGGATATTCAGGTAATATTCCAGAATTAGTCATAATAGTGTGTTTTTGGATAAGACTCCCATTTAAAGGCGGGGAAAAGGTTCCTAGCGGACTGATATTGAAAAAATTCGACTTCTAGCTGGGTAATACATGTTAAAACGAATCCAAAATGGCCGTTTTGATCAATCTAGGTCGATAATTGTCCGAGATATGGGGATATTCAGGTAATATTCCAGAATTAGTCATAATAGTGTGTTTTTGGATAAGACTCCCATTTAAAGGCGGGAAAAGGTTCCTAGCGGACTGATATTGAAAAAAATTCGACTTCTAGCTGGGTAATACATGTTAAAACGAATCCAAAATGGCCGTTTTGATCAATCTAGGTCGATAATTGTCCGAGATATGGGGATATTCAGGTAATATTCCAGAATTAGTCATAATAGTGTGTTTTTGGATAAGACTCCCATTTAAAGGCGGGAAAAGGTTCCTAGCGGACTGATATTGAAAAAATTCGACTTCTAGCTGGGTAATACATGTTAAAACGAATCCAAAATGGCCGTTTTGATCAATCTAGGTCGATAATTGTCCGAGATATGGGGATATTCAGGTAATATTCCAGAATTAGTCATAATAGTGTGTTTTTGGATAAGACTCCCATTTAAAGGCGGGAAAAGGTTCCTAGCGGACTGATATTGAAAAAATTCGACTTCTAGCTGGGTAATACATGTTAAAACGAATCCAAAATGGCCGTTTTGATCAATCTAGGTCGATAATTGTCCGAGATATGGGGATATTCAGGTAATATTCCAGAATTAGTCATAATAGTGTGTTTTTGGATAAGACTCCCATTTAAAGGCGGGAAAAGGTTCCTAGCGGACTGATATTGAAAAAATTCGACTTCTAGCTGGGTAATACATGTTAAAACGAATCCAAAATGGCCATCTTGATCAATCTAGGTCGATAATTGTCCGAGATATGGGGATATTCAGGTAATATTCCAGAATTAGTCATAATAGTGTGTTTTTGGATAAGACTCCCATTTAAAGGCGGGAAAAGGTTCCTAGCGGACTGATATTGAAAAAATTCGACTTCTAGCTGGGTAATACATGTTAAAACGAATCCAAAATGGCCGTTTTGATCAATCTAGGTCGATAATTGTCCGAGATATGGGGATATTCAGGTAATATTCCAGAATTAGTCATAATAGTGTGTTTTTGGATAAGACTCCCACTTAAAGGCGGGAAAAGGTTCCTAGCGGACTGATATTGAAAAAATTCGACTTCTAGCTGGGTAATAACATGTTAAAACGAATCCAAAATGGCCGTTTTGATCAATCTAGGTCGATAATTGTCCGAGATATGAGGATATTCAGGTAATATTCCAGAATTAGTCATAATAGTGTGTTTTTGGATAAGACTCCCATTTAAAGGCGGGAAAAGGTTCCTAGCGGACTGATATTGAAAAAATTCGACTTCTAGCTGGGTAATACATGTTAAAAGGAATCCAAAATGGCCAACTTGATCAATCTAAGTCGATAATTATCCCAGATATGAGGATATTCAGGTAATATTCCAGAATTAGTCATAATAGTGTATCTTTGGATAAGACTCCCATTTAAAGGCGGGAAAAGGTTCCTAGCGGACTGATATTGAAAAAATTCGACTTCTAGCTGGGTAATACATGTTAAAACGAATCCAAAATGGCCGTTTTGATCAATCTAGGTCGATAATTGTCCGAGATATGGGGATATTCAGGTAATATTCCAGAATTAGTCATAATAGTGTGTTTTTGGATAAGACTCCCATTTAAAGGCGGGAAAAGGTTCCTAGCGGACTGATATTGAAAAAATTCGACTTCTAGCTGGGTAATACATGTTAAAACGAATCCAAAATGGCCGTTTTGATCAATCTAGGTCGATAATTGTCCGAGATATGGGGATATTCAGGTAATATTCCAGAATTAGTCATAATAGTGTGTTTTTGGATAAGACTCCCATTTAAAGGCGGGAAAAGGTTCCTAGCGGACTGATATTGAAAAAATTCGACTTCTAGCTGGGTAATACATGTTAAAACGAATCCAAAATGGCCGTTTTGATCAATCTAGGTCGATAATTGTCCGAGATATGGGGATATTCAGGTAATATTCCAGAATTAGTCATTATAGTGTGTTTTTGGATAAGACTCCCATTTAAAGGCGGGAAAAGGTACCTAGCGGACTGATATCGAAAAAATTCGACTTCTAGGTGGGTAAAACATGTTAAAACGAATCCAAAATGGCCAACATGATCAATCTAGGTCGATAATTGTCCGAGATATGGGGATATTCAGGTAATATTCCAGAATTAGTCATAATAGTGTGTTTTTGGATAAGACTCCCACTTAAAGGCGGGAAAAGGTTCCTAGCGGACTGGTATTGAAAAAATTGGTCTTCTAGCTGGGTAATACATGTTAAAACGAATCCAAAATGGCCGTTTTGATCAATCTTGGTCGATAATTGTCCGAGATATGGGGATATTCAGGTAATATTCCAGAATTAGTCATAATAGTGTGTTTTTTGGATAAGACTCCCATTTAAAGGCGGGAAAAGGTTCCTAGCGGACTGATATTGAAAAAATTCGACTTCTAGCTGGGTAATACATGTTAAGACGAATCCAAAATGGCCGTTTTGATCAATCTAGGTCGATAATTGTCTGAGATATGGGGATATTCAGGTAATATTCCTGAATTAGTCATAATAGTGTGTTTTTGGATAAGACTCCCATTTAAAGGCGTGAAAAGGTTCCTAGCGGACTGATATTGAAAAAATTCGATTTCAAGCTGGGTAATACATGTTAAAACGAATCCAAAATGGCCGTTTTGATCAATCTAGGTCGATAATTGTCCGAGATATGGGGATATTCAGGTAATATTCCAGAATTAGTCATAATAGTGTGTTTTTGGATAAGACTCCCATTTAAAGGCGGGAAAAGGTTCCTAGCGGACTGATATTGAAAAATTTCGACTTCTAGCTGGGTAATACATGTTAAAACGAATCCAAAATGGCCGTTTTTTTCATGAATTTCATTAATTTCACGAATTTCATGAATATCATGAACATCATGAATTTCACGAATTTCAGAATTTTACAAATTTCATGAATATCATGAATGATTTTCATGAAATTCATGAAATTCGTGAAATTCATGAAATTCATGATTCAAGAAATTTGTGAAATTCTGAAATTCGTGAAATTCAAGAAATTCGTGAAATTCATGATGTTCATGATATTCATGGAAGTCGTGAAATTCGTGAAATTCATGAAATGCATGAAATCCTTGAAATTCGTGAAATGCATGATATTCATGAAATTTGTAAAATTCATGAAATTCATGAAATTCACGATATTAATGAAATTCATGAAATTAATGATATTCATGAAATTCGTGAAATTCGTGAAATTCATGAAATTCGTGAAATTCATGAAATTCATGAATGAAAATTGTGAAATTTGTGAAATTCGTGAAATTCATGAAATTCGTGAAATTCATAAAATTCGTGAATTTCATATTATGAAAAATCGTAAAATACATAAATTCATTATGAAATCATTAAATTCATGAATTTTGAAATTCGTAAATGCATGATATTCATGAAATTTGTAAATTCATGAAATTCACGAAAATGAAATTCATGAAATTAATGAAATTAATGAAATTATGAAATAATGAAATAATGAAATTCTGATTGAAATTCGTAAATTCATGAAATTCGTGAAATTCGTGAAATTCATGAAATTCGTGAAATTCATGAAATTCATGAAAATCGTGAAATTCATAAAATTCGTGAATTTCATATTCTGAAAAATCGTAAAATTCATGAAATTCATGAAATTCATGAAATTCATGAAATTAATAAAATTAATGAAATTCATGAAATTCATGATATTCATGAAATTCATGAAATTCATGAAATTCATGAAATTCATAAATTCATGAAATTCTGATATTCATGAAATTCTGAATTCGTGAAATTTATGAAATTCTAAATTCGTAAATTCATAAAATCGTGAAATTCATAAAATTCGTAAATTCATGAATTCATTCGTGAAATTCTGATTTATTATATTCATAATTCGAAATTCTAAATTATAAATCATGAAATTCGTAAATTCATAAATTCATAAATTTAAATTCGTAAAATTCTGAAATTCTTGAAATTCTGAAATTCATAAAATTTGTGAAATTCATGAAATTCATGAAATTATAAATCATAATTCTAAATTGAATGAATTCTGAATTTATGTATCTGAATCAAATAATTGAATAAATTTAAATTCTATTCTGAAATTCTAAATTCGAAATTATAAATTAAATTAAATTCGTAAATTCTAAATGTAATTAAACATTGATGAATTAACGAATCAAAATTATGAAAGATATCAATAAAATCATTACGAAATTGATTCAGTAATTTAAAATTATTGAATTTGTAAATCGAAATTTTTCATCTGATTTAAATTTTTTTATTTTTTTTATTTATTTGAATATGAATTATTATTTATTTGTATTTAATTTATTCGTATTTTTGGATTAATATTATTTTAATTCTGTTAATTTAATTCAAATTTTATAATTATTTTTGATTTGAAATTTATTGAATTTGAAATTTTCTATTGAAATTTTTAATTTATTATTTAAATTAATTAATTCTAAAATTTTTCTAACTATTAATTTCTAAATTATGAATCACGAATTCTGAATTTGAATTTCATGAATATCTATTCGAATTTCTGAATATTGTCATGAATTTCTGAATTTCTATTTCTTTGAATTTCAATTTCTGAATTCATTCGAATTTCACGAATTTTGAAATTCTAATTCTGATTTCGAATTTAATTTCACAAATTTCTGAATTTCTGATGAATTTCGAATTTCATAATTTCGAATTTCATGAATTTCTGAATTTCTGAATTTCATAATTCTGAATTTCTGAATTTCTGAATTTCAGAATTTCATGAATTTCACGAATTTCTAAAATGAATTTATTAAAAATAATTGAAGAATTTCCTTTCTGAAATAAAAAATTTTTTTTGTAAAAATTTTAGAAGCTCTAAAATGAATATTTTTTTGAAAATTTTCTTAGAATATCACGTGGGGAAACATTTACAGGTATTCTCATCTATATATAGTCCCTTGATTTGATAACTATTAAAAATTTTTTGGAGACATCAAAAAAATTGACTAAGTTGATGTGGAATATCCCATATGTAAAATTCTATTTTACATGTTTAATTGTTTTTCACCATGTAGCCCAATTGCGATCTGATTGCAAAAATTATATGTTATTAGGTATATCCTAATGTAAAATACACGAAATAAACTGGAGGTGTAGAAAAAGATTATCACCGCGAAAAAATTATTTGAAAAATTCAATCATCATTTTTGGACCAAAGTTTTGATAATAAAAATCTGCAAAAAATATTTTTAGAATTGTATTTTGAACACTTACAACATATATTTAACCCATCAAAATCGGTCAAGCGGTTCTTAAGAAAAAACAGTTTTTCTGTTTAACTTTCCAGCCTCATAACTCCCGTCCAATTGCGATTAGGAGACTACAATTTTGGGAGAGTGAGTTTCTTAAAGATGTTAATCAAACTTTTAAATTTGGTGCTGATAGTTATAGCAGTTGCGGGAAAGTTTTCCTATGCTTATTCTGCTATTCATGAAATTCATGAAATTCATAAATATCATGAATTTCACAAATTTCATGAAAATCATTTATGAAATTCGTGAAATTCATGATTCATGAAATTCATGAAATTCGTGAAATTCATGAAATTCGTAAAATTCATGAAATTCATGAAATTCATGAAATTCGTGAAATTCAAAATTCATGAAATTCGTGAAATTCATGAAATTCGTGAAATTCATGAAATTCTAAATTCTGAAATTCGTGAAATTCGTGAAATTCTAAATTCGTGAAATTTAAAATTGTTTAACAAATCTAATTGAAATTCGTGAAATTCTGTTTAATTCTGAAATTTGAATTGAAATTTGAAATTTGAAATTCATAATAAATTTAAGTAAATTTAAAATTATAAATTTATTTAAAATTAAATTCTAATTAATATATAATTTTAATCTAAATTATTTGAAATTATTTATATTTATTCTATTTATTTATAATTTTATAATTTTAATTTGAATATTATAATTTTGATTTCTTTGATTTATCTTTTATTCTTGAATTCTGTTTATTTTATTTAATTTAATTCTGAATTCTGAATTATAATTAATTTAATTAATTGAATAAATTAATTTCTAATTGAAATTTATAAAATGATTTTTATTTATTTAAATTCTGAAATTTAAATTTGAAATTTGAAATTTAAATTGAAATTTGAAATTATGAAATTTGATTATGAAATTATAAAATTGTAATTAATAATTTTTTATTAATTTAATTTATAATTTTTAAATTAACTTTTTATTAAATCTTATATTTAAATTTTTTTTTGTTTTTATATTATATTTTTTATTTATTTTTTTGATTTTTTTAATTTTTTTTTTTTTTTTTTATTTTTTTATATTTTTTATGTTTTTTTTTTTTTTTTTTTTTTTTTTATTATTTTTTTTTTTATATTTATTTATTTGTTTTTTAAAATATTTTTTTATTTATTGAATTTAAATATTTCTTTCAATTTTGATATTTTAATTTTAATTTGAATATTTAAATTCTAAATTATATTATATTATAAATTTATTTAATTTAATTTAATATTCTTTTAATTTGAAATTTAATTTATAAATTTTGAATTTGAATTTCTGATTCTGATTTATTTTATAATTATATTTTATCGAATTCATAATTTATTTCGTTTGAATTTAATTTATTTATATTATTAATTTTATTTAATTAAATTAATTTAATTTGAATTTGAATTTGAAATTTAAATTCTAATCTATTCATGAAATTTGAAATTTAAATTTGAATTTAATTAAATTTATTCTATTGAATTTAATTTAAAATATAAATTAAATTAAATTATTAATTTAATCTATTTATGAATTATTAATTTATTTAATTTAAATTTATATAAAAAATTTAAATAATTTAAATTTATTATAATTATATTTAAATTTTAAATTTAATTAAATTTTAATTAATTTTATTTTTTTAATAATAATAAATTAAATATTTTATATTAATTATTTTAAATCAATTTATAATAATAAATGAAATCTATTTATTATTTTAATTAGAAATTAATTTATATTTTTTATTTTTTTTTTATTTATTTTATAATAATGATTATTATTTTTTTTATTATTTAATTTTAATTTTTGTTTATTTAATTATATATTTAAATTTAATTAATTTAATTTTTATTTTTTTAATTTTTTTTTTTTATTTAATAAATTAATAATAATTTATTTAATTAATATTTTTAATTTTTTATTTTTAATTTTTTTTAATTAAATTATTTAATATAATTTTATAATTAATATTAATTATAAAATATTTTTAATTATTTTTATAATTTTTTTATTTTTTTTAAATTTTTTAATAATTTTATTTGAAATTTAATTTAAATTTAATTTAATTATTTAAATTAATATAATTTAATTATTTTTTTAATTTTTTTTTTTTATAATTTTTTTTTTTTTTTTTTAATTTTATTTTTTTTTTTTTTTTTTTTTTTTTTCAATTTTCTTATTTTATTTGTATTTTTTATGAATTTCGAATTTCATATTTGTTATATTTCATTTTTGAATTTTATGAATTTCACAATTTTATGAATTTCATAAATTTCAATTTTATGAATTTTATGAATTTTAATTTCAGAATACGAATATCATAATTTATAATTTCAGAATTTTGAATTTCACATTTTTGAATTTCTTAATTTTACGAATTTCTAATTTCAAATTAAATTTTTAATTTACGAATTTCATAATTTACGAATTTCATAAATTTCATAATTTCAGAATTTTATGAATTTAAATTTCTGAATTTTATAATTATATTTTTTATGAATTATAAATTTGAAATTTAATTATAAATATGAAATTGTAAATTATTTTAATTTTTTTAATTAAATTAAATATAAATTATAATTTAAAATATAATATAAATATTTAATAAATTATATAAATTCATTTTAAATATAATTATAAATTAAATTTAAATTAAATGAAATGAAATTTAAATATGAAATTTAAATATTTTAAATTAAATTTGAAATTTAAATTTAAATTCATAAAATAAATTCATGTTTAAATTTTTATTTTTAAATTTATATTAATTTAAATTTTAAATTTATTTATTAATTTTTAATTTTTTTATAATTATATTTTTGAAATTATTTATAATAATTAATTAATATTATTAAATTTTATTAATTATATATTTTATTTTTTTTAATTATTAATAATTTAATAATATTTTTAATATTAAATTATAAATTTTAATTTTATTTATAATTTTAATAATATTTTTATTTATTTTATTTAATTATATAATAATAATAAATATAATAATTTATATTTTAATTTATAATTTATATTTTAATTTAATAATTATATTATCATTTTTTATATTTCTAATAATTTTGAATTTCAATAATTTGAATTAATTTATTTTAAAAAATTTTGAATTTATTTATTTAATTTTTTTTTTAATTTATTAATTTAATTTTAATTTTAATTTAATTTTTTTAATTTATTTAATTTTGAATTTACGAATTTATTTTATTTTTGATTTAATTTCTAATTTCTAATTTTAAATTTTAATTTTTTTTTTCATTTTTTTATTTATTTTTTTTTATTTTTTTTTTTTTTTTTTTTTTTTTTTTTTTTTTTTTTTTTTTTTATTTTTTTTTTTTTCATTATTTATTTTTTTATCTTTTTCTAATTTATTTATTTCATATTCTAAATTTTCACATTCTTTTCATTTCATATTTATTCTTATTTTAATCATTTAATACTTTTAAATTATATTAATTTATTCATTATTCAAATTTATTAATTTTTATAGTATTTATTTTATATAATTACTTTTTTTTTGCTATATTTTTTTTTTTTTTTTATTTATTCCATTATATTATAATTTCATATTATTTTTCTATATTTTTTATTTTGTTTTTTAATTATAATATAATAACAATTTATTAATAATTTTAATTCAATTTATTAAAAATTTATATATTATTAATTATTATTTGATTAAATTTATAATATTTTAAAATTAATAAAAAATAATTTATAATAATTAATTATAAATTAATTAAAAATCTTAAATAAAAATAAATAATAAAAAAAAATAAAAAAAATTTTTTTTTTTTTATATATTATTTATTTAAATTTTTTTTTTTTTTAATTAAATTATGATTCATGAATTCAGAATTTCTTTATTATTTATATTCTGAAATTTATGAACATAAATTCTCTATTTGAGAATTATAACAAAGATATAATATAAATTCATAAATTCTAATTATAATTTAAATATAATTTTAATTTAATTTTAATTAAATATATTTTCAAATGATTTAATTTGAATTCAATGAATTAATTTAATTTAATTTCATAATTTTAATTGAATAAATTGAATTTCATAATTTATTTAATTTCGATTTTAATTATAATTTATATTTAATTTTAATTTTGAATTTAATTCAAATTCATCAAAATTTGAATTTTATTTAATTTTGAAATTCTGAATCATAATTTAAATTTAAATTTAATCTAATAAACTATAAATCTAAATTCTGAATTCTCTAATTTTAAATTTCTAATTTAAACATATAACTAAAATTCTTGAAATTTAGAAATTAAATTATAAATAATGATGAAATTTATGAAATTTGTAAATTTAAATTCTAAATTTTTAAATTTATAAAATTCTAAATTCTGAAATTCTAAATCTGATACGAATAACGAAATTCTAAAATTCAAGAAATTCATGAATTCGTGAATTCATTAAATTCATAAAATTCATGAAATTCGTTAAATTCATGAAATTCATGAAATTCGTAAAATTCATAAATTTCTGAAATTCATGAAATTCTGAAATTCATGAACATGAAATTCATGAAATTCATGAAATTCATGAAATTCTGAAATTCTGAAATTCTGAATTAGAATTTTTTTTGAAATTCATGAAATTCATGAAATTCATGAAATTCGTGAAATTCTGAAATTCATAAAATTTAAAATTCGTGAAATTCATGAAATTCATGAAATTCATGAAATTCATGAAATTCATGAAATTCATGAAATTCGTGAAATTCATGAAATTCATGAAATTCATGAAATTCGTGAAATTCATGAAATTCATGAAATTCATGAAATTCATAAAATTTTGAAATTTCATGAAATTCATGAAATTCATAAAATTCGTGAAATTCAAAATTCATAAAATTCATGAATTTAACGAATTTCATGAATTTCATGAATTTAATGAATTTCACGAATTTCATGAATTTCACGAATTTATTGAATTTCTTGAATTTCATGAATTTTACGAATTTCATGAATTTCACGAATTGGACGAATTTTATGAATTTCATAAATTTCATGAATTTTACGAATTTCACGAATTTCAGGAATTTCATGAATTTCATGAATTGCATGAATTTTACGAATTTGACAAATTTCATGAATTTTATGAAATACATTAAATTTATGAAATTCGTGAAATGTATGAAATTCATGAAATTCGTCCAATTCGTGAAATTCATGAAATTCGTAAAATTCATGAAATTCAAGAAATTCAAGAAATTCAATAAATTCGTGAAATTCATGAAATTCATGAAACTCATGACATTCGTTAAATTCATGAATTTTATGAATTTCACGAATTTCACGAATTTCATGAATTTCATGAATTTCATGAATTTCATGAATTTCATGAATTTCATGAATTTCATGAATTTCATGAATTTCATGAATTTCATGAATTTCACGAATTTCATGAATTTCATGAATTTCGAATTTCACGAATTTCACGAATTTCATGAATTTCATGAATTTCATGAATTTCATGAATTTCATGAATTTCATGAATTTCAAGAATTTTACCAATTTTATGAATTTTACGAATTTCACGAATTTCACGAATATCATGAATTTCATAAATTTCATAAATTTCAAATTTTACGAATTTTACGAATTTCATGAATTTTATGAAATACATTAATGAAATTCGTGAAATTCGTAAAATTCTTGAAATTTATGAAATTCATGAAATTCGTGAAATTCGTGAAATTCGTAAAATTCATAAAATTCATGAAATTCGTGAACTTCGTAAAATTCTTGAAATTTATGAAATTCATGAAATACGTGAAATTCGTGAAATTCGCAAAATTCATGAAATTCGTGAAATTCGTAAAATTCTTGAAATTTACGAAATTCGTGAAATTCATAAAATTCATAAAATTCAAGAAATTCATGAAATTTATGAAATTTGTGAAATTCATGAAATTCGTAAAATTTTTGAAATTTACAATATTCGTGAAATTCGTGAATTCATAAAATTCATGAAATTAACGAATTTAACGAAATTCATAAAAATTCAAGAAATTCTCATGAATTCGTGAACTTCATTAAATTCATAAAATTCATGAAATTCGTTAAATTCATAAATTTCGTCCAAATCTTAAATTCATGAAATCCATGAAATTCGTAAAATTCACGAATTTCATGAATTTCTGAATTTCTGAATTTCATGAATTTTATGAATTTAATAAATTCTGAAATTTGTAAATTCGTCAAATTCGTAAAATTCTGAAATTTATGAAATTGTAAATTTGAAATTCATGATTTATAAATTTATGAATTTACGAATTTTGAATTTCTGAATTTTTGATGAAAATCCAATTTCAAATTCAATCTAATTCATAATAAATTCTAATTTTGAAACAAAACATAAATCCGAAATTCATAAAATTCTTGAATTTATGAAATTCATGAAATACGTGAAATTCGTGAAATTCGAAATTCTTGAAATTTATGAAATTCATGAATTAAAATTCATAAAATTCAAGAAATTCGTAAAATTCTTGAAATTTATGAAATTCATGAAATTCGTAAAATTCATGAAATTTATGAAATTCGTTAAATTCATAAAATTCGTCCAATTCGTGAAATTCATGAAATTCGTAAAATTCATGAAATTCAAGAAATTCAATAAATTCGTGAAATTCAATAAATTCGTGAAATTCGTTAAATTCATGAAATTTATGAAATTCATGAAATTCATAAAATTCATGAAATTCGTGAAATTCATGAAATTCATGAAATTCATAAATTCATAAATTCATAAAATTCATGAAATTCGTAAAATTCATGAAATTTATGAAATTCATGAAATTCGTAAATTCATGTGAAATTCTAAAATTCAGAATTATGAAATTGTTAAATTCATAAAATTCGTAAATTCGTGAAATTCTGAAATTCTAAATTATGAAATTCGTAAAATTATGAAATTCATGATTATGAAATTTATGAAATATGAAATTTAAATTCATGAAATTGTAAAATTCGTAAAATTTTGAAATTATGAAATTTGAAATTCATGAAATTCATGAAATTCATAAATCTGAAATTCATAAATTCATGAAATTCTGAAATTCGTGAAATTCATGAAATTCTGATCATATTCTAATTTTTAAATTTTTCGTAAAATTCTGAAATTTATGAAATTCGTTAAATTTAAAGAATTTGATTGGCTTTGATTGGATTTGATTGGTTTGATTTGATTGGTTTTGATCGAATTTGATTGGATTTGTTTGCTTCGATTTTATTTGATTGAATTTGTTTTGATTGATTTTGATTGGATTTGATTATTTGATTGGATTTGATTGGATTTGATTATATTTGATTGGTTTGATCAGACTTGATTGGATTTGATTGGCTTTGATTGGATTTGAAGGGATTTGATTTGATTAGATCGAATTTGATTGGATTTGATTGGTTTGATTGATTTTGATTGGATTAGATCGAATTTGATTGAATTTGATTGGTTTGATTGATTTTGATTGGATTTGATTGGATTTGATTATATTTGATTGGTTTGATCAGACTTGATTGGATTTGATTGGCTTTGATTGGATTTGAAGGGATTTGATTGGATTAGATCGAATTTGATTGGATTTGATTGGTTTGATTGATTTTGATTGGATTTGATTGGCTTTAATTGTATTTGATGGGATTTGATTGGATTTGACTGGATTTTATTGAATTTGATTCGATTTTATTCGATTTGACTGGAATTTATTGGAGTTGATTGACTTTGTTTGGAGTTGATAGGATATGATTGGATTAGACTGGATTTGATTAAATTAGATTCGATTTGATTGGATTTAATTGGATTGCTCGAATATGATTGGATTTTATTGTTTTGATAGCATTTTGTTGGATTCGATAGGATTTGGTCGAATTTAATTGGATTTGATTGGTTTGATTGGATTTGCTCGAATTTGATTGGATTTGATTTGTTTGATTGGATTTGATTGTTTTGATTTGGTTTTAGTGTATTTGATTGGATTTGATTGGTTTTCGATTTGATTGGATTTGATTGTGTTTGATTGGATTTGATTGTATTTAATTGGAGTTGCTCGAATTTGATTGGATTTGATCGAATTTGAATGGTTTGATTGGTTTAATTGGATTTGATTGGTTTGATTGGATTTGATTGGTTTGATTGGACTTGATTGGATTTGATTGACTTTGATTGGATTTGATTGTTTTGATTGGATTTGATTGGTTTTTGATTGAATTTGATTGATTTGTTTGCTTTGATTTTTTTGTTGAATTGATTGGTTTGATTGATTTTGATTGAATTTGATTTTTGATTGTTTTGATTTATTTTATTGATTTGATTGTTTTTGATTGATGATTTGATTGGATTTGATTGGTTTTATATTTGATTGTTTTGATTGATTGTTTATTTGATTGATTTGATTGGTTTGATTGGATTTGATTGGATTTGATTGGATTTGATCGAATTTGATTGATTTGATTGGATTTGATTGATTTTGATTGGATTTGATTGGTTTTTTGATTATTTTTGGTTTGTTATTTGATTGATTTGATAGATTGATTGGATTTGATTGGCTTTGATTGGATTTGATGGGATTTGATTGGTTAGATCGAATTTTTTTTTGATTTGATTGTTTGATTGATTTTGATTGTTTGATTGGTTTTTGTTTATTGATTTGATTGGATTTGATTGATTTGATTATTTGATTGGTTTCATTTGATTGTTTTTTGATTGATTTTTGATTGGTTTGTTGATTTGATTGATTTTTGGTTTGTTTTTATTTGATTGATTTGTTGTTTGATTGTTGTTTTTGGATTTGATTGGATTTGATTGATTTGATTTGATTTGATTGATTTGATTGATTTGATTGATTTGATTGGTTTGATTGGATTTGATTGGATTTGATTATATTTGATTGGTTTGATAGACTTGATTGGATTTGATTGGCTTTGATTGGTTTGAGGATTTGATTGGTTTGATCGAATTTGATTGATTTGATTGGTTTGATTGATTTGTTATTGATTGGTTTGTTGTTTTTGTTTTATTTGATTGTTTTTGTTTGTTGTTTTTGTTTGTTGGTTTTTTTTTTTTTTTTTTGATTGTTTTTTTGTTTTTTTGTTTATTGTTTTTTTATTTGTTGATTGTTGGATTTTTATTTTTGGTTTTATTTGATTGTTTGTTGTTTGTTTTTGTTGGATTTGATTGTTTGATTGATTTGTTATTTATTGGTTTGATTGTTTGATTGGATTTGATTGGTTTGTTGATTGTTTGTTTGTTGATTTGTTTTTGTTTTTGATTTGTTGTTTGTTTTGTTTTTGATTTTGATTTTGTTTGTTGGTTTGTTGGTTTGTTTGTTGTTTTTTTGTTTGTTTTTTTTTTTTTTTTTTTTTTTTTTTTTTGTTTTTTTTTTTTTTTTTTTTGTTTTTGTTATTTGTTTTTTTTTTATTTTTATTTTTTTTGTTTGTTTTTATTTTTTTTTTTTTTTGTTTTTTTTTTTTTTTTTTTTTGTTTTTTTTGTTTTGTTTTTTTTTTTTTTTTTTTTTTTTTTTTTTTTTTGATTTTTGTTGTTTTTTTTGTTGTTGTTGGATTTGTTGATTTGTTTTTATCATTTTTGATTTTTGTTTGTTGTTTGATTATTTGTTTATTTGATTGGTTTGATTGATTTGATTGATTTGATTGGATTTGTTGTTTGTTTTTTTTTTTGTTTTTTTTTGTTATTTGTTGTTTTTTATTATTTTTTTTTGATATTTTATTGTTTTTTTGTTGATTTTTTATTTGTTGATTTGTTGTTTTGGTTTGATTTTTTTTTTTTTTTATTTATTTAATTGTTTTTGGTTTATTGTTTGTTTATTTGATTGTTTGATAATTGTTGATTTTTTTTGTTGTTTTTGTTTTTGATTGATTTTTGTTGTTTGATTATTGTTTTTGATTGTTTGATTGATTTTTTGTTTTTTTTTTGATTTTTGTGTTTTTATTGTTTGTTTTTTATATTTGTTGTTTGTTATTTTTTTTGATTGTTTTTATTTTTTTTGTTGGTTTTTTTTGTTATTATTTTTGTTTATTTGATTATTTTGTTTTTGTTGTTTTGTTTTTTGTTTGTTGGTTTGATTGGATTTGTGGGATTTGATTGGTTAGATCGAATTTGTTATTTATTGGTTTGTTGATTTTTTTTGTTTTTGTTTGTTATTTGTTTTTGATTATTTTTTTTGATTTTTTATTGTTTTTGGATTTGTTGTTTGTTTTTTGTTGTTTGATTATTTGATTGTTTTTGTTATTTGTTTTTGATTATTTTTTTTATTTTTGTTTTTATTTATTGTTTTTTTGTTTTTTATTTTTGGTTTTTGTTTTTTTGATTTTATTTTTTTTTTTTTTTTTTGATTGTTTATTTTTTTTTATTTGATTGTTTTTGTTTTTTTTTTTGTTTTTGTTTTTGGATTTGTTGATTTATTTGTTGATTTATTTTTTTGATTTTTTGTTGTTGTTGTTTGATTGTTTGTATTGATTTTTTTTGTTTTTGATTGTTTTTTTTTTTTTTTTGATTTGTGGGATTTGATTGGATTGTGATTTGTTGAATTTGATTGTTTGTTGTTTTGATTGGATTTGATTGGATTTGATTGGATTTGATTATATTTGATTGATTTGATCAGACTTGATTGGATTTGATTGGCTTTGATTGGATTTGATGGGATTTGTTTGGATTAGATCGAATTTTATTGGATTTGATTGGTTTGATTGATTTTGATTGGATTTCATTGGTTTAATTGGATTGATTGGATTTGATTAGATTTGATTGGTGGTTTGATTGGTTTGATTGGATTAAATCGAATTTGATTGGATTTGATTGGTTTGATTGATTTTGATTGGTGTGATTGAATTTGATTGGATTTGATTGGTTTGATTATATTTGATTGGATTTCATTGGTTTGATTGGGTTTGAATGTATTTTATTGGTTTTATTGGATTTGATTGAATTTGATTTGATTTTATACGATTTGATTGGATTTGATTGGTTTGATTGGATTTGATTGGATTTATTGGATTTGATTATATTTGATTGGTTTGATAAGACTTGATTGGATTTGATTGGCTTTGATTGGATTTGATTGGATTTGATTGGATTTGATTGGATTAGATCGAATTTGATTGGATTTGATTGGTTTGATTGATTTTGATTGGATTTGATTGGCTTTGATTGGATTTGATGGGATTTGATTGGATTAGATCGAATTTGATTGAATTTGATTGGTTTGATTGATTTTGATTGGATTTGATTGGATTTGATTGGTTTGATTGGATTTGATTGGATTTGATTATTTGTTGGTTTGATTGATTTGTTGTTTTTTTGTTGTTTGTTGTTTGATTGTTTTGATTGATTTGATGGGATTTGATTGGATTAGATCGAATTTGATTGAATTTGATTGGTTTGATTGATTTGATTGATTTGATTGGATTTGATTGGTTTGATTGGTTTGATTGATTTGATTTGATTTGTTTATTTGATTGTTTGATTGATTTGATTGGATTTGATTGTTTTGATTGGATTTGATTGGTTTGTTGATTTGATTGAATTTGTTGTTTTTGTTTTTTGATTTTTGTTTGTTTGATTTGATTTGATTGATTTGATTGGATTTGATTGGATTTGATTGAATTTGATTGATTTGATTGTTTGATTATTTGATTGGATTTGATTGTTTGATTGGTTTGATTATTTGTTGGTTTGATTGATTTTTATTTTTGTTTTTTGATATTTGATTGATTTTTGATTTGTTTGATTTTTTGTTTATTTGATTGGTTTGTTGGATTTGATTGGTTTGATTGGATTTGATGGATTTGATTGATTAGATCGAATTTTATTGAATTTGATTGTTTGTTTTTTGATTTGATTTATTGGTTTTTATTGATTTGATTATTTGTTGTTTGATTTTTTTATTTTGATTGTTTTGTTTTTTTTGATTATTTGTTGTTTGATTTTTGTTATTTTTGTTTTTGTTGTTTTATTGTTTGATTGTTTTGTTGATTTGATTGGTTTGATGATTTGATTGGTTTGATTGGTTTGATTGATTTGTTGGTTTGTTGATTTTTTTGTTGTTTGTTGTTTGATTTTATTGTTTTTTGATTTTTTTGTTTGATTGGTTTGATTGGTTTGTTGTTTGATTGATTTGTTTTGTTTTTATTGTTATTTTTGTTTGATTGATTGATTTGTTGGTTTGATTGGATTTGATTGGATTTGTTTATTTGATTGTTTGATAGTTGATTGGTTTGATTGTTTTTTTTTTGTTTGATTGGTTGATTATTTTTGATTTGATTGGTTTGATTATTTGTTGGTTTATTGATTTGATTGGTTTGATTGGATTTGTTGGATTTGTTGGTTTGATGATTTGATATTTTTGGTTTGATTGTTTGTTGTTTGTTGATTTGATTTTTGATTATATTTGATTGGTTTGATGTGATTGGATTTGATTGGCTTTGATTGGATTTGATGGATTTGATTGGATTGATCGAATTTGATTGATTTGATTGTTGATTGATTTTGATTATTTTTGGTTTGTTATTGATTGGATTTGATTGGTTTGTTTATTTGTTGTTGATTTGATTTTGATTGATTTGATTGGTTTGTTGTTTGATTATTTGTTGTTTGTTTGTTGGATTTGATTGATTTGATTGATTTGATTGTTTGTTGATTTGATTGTTTGTTGATTTATTGGTTTGTTGATTTGTTGGTTTGTTTTTTTTGTTGTATTTGATTGGATTTGATTGGTTTGATTGGATTTGATTGTTTGATTGGTTTGTTGTTTGATTGGTTTGATTGGTTTGATTGATTTGATTGGATTTGATTGGTTTGTTGGATTTGTTTTGTGATTTGTTGGTTTGATTGTTTGATTGATTTGATTGTTTGATTGATTTGATTGATTTGATTGTTTTGATTGTTTTTGATTTGATTGGTTTGATTTGATTTGATTGGATTTGATTGGTTTGATTGATTTTGATTGGATTTGATTGGTTTGATTGGATTTGATTGGATTTGATTGTTTATTGATTTGTTGTTTGTTGATTTTTTTTGTTGGATTTGATTGGATTTGTTGATTTGTTTGATTTGATTTATTTGATTGGTTTGATGTTGATTGATTTGATTTGTTGGATTTGATGGATTTGATTGGTTAGATCGAATTTTTGATTTGATTGGTTTGATTGATTTTGATTGGATTTGATTGGCTTTGATTGGATTTGATTGTTTGATTGATTTGATTGGATTTGATTGATTTGTTGTTTGATTGGATTTGTTGATTTGTTGTTTTTGTTTTTTTATTTTTTTGTTGTTTGATTGGTTTGATTGTTTGATTGATTTGATTATTTGATTGATTTGATTGGTTTGTTGGTTTGTTTGATTTGATTTGATTTGATTTGTTGGTTTGATTGGTTTGATTTATTTGATTGGTTTGATTATTTTTGGTTTGTTTTTGATTGAATTTGTTGGTTTGATTGATTTGATTGGTTTGATTGATTTTGATTGAATTTTTGGTTTGTTGATTTGATTGATTTTGTTTGTTGTTTGTTGGTTTGATTGATTTGTTGGTTTGATTGGATTTGATTATTTGATTGGTTTGTTTTGTTGTTTGTTGATTTGTTGGATTTGATTGGTTTGTTGGATTTGATTGATTTGATTTTTGATTTTTGATTGATTTTGATTGGATTTGATTGGATTTGATTATATTTGATTGGTTTGATCAGACTTGATTGGATTTGATTGGCTTTGATTGGATTTGATGGGATTTGTTTGGATTAGATCGAATTTTATTAAATTTGATTGGTTTGATTGATTTTGATTGGATTTCATTGGTTTAATTGGATTGATTGGATTTGATTAGATTTGATTGGTTTGATTGGTTTGATTGGATTTGATTGGATTAAATCGAATTTGATTGGATTTGATTGGTTTGATTGATTTATTTATTTGATTTTGATTGGATTTGATTGGATTTGATTGGATTTGATTGGATTTGATTGGATTTGATTGAATTTGATTGGATTTGATTGGTTTGATTGATTTATTTGATTGATTTGATTGGATTTGATTGATTTTGATTGATTTGATTGGATTTATTTGATTGTTTGATTAGATTTGATTGGTTTGATTGGATTTTGATTGGATTTGATTGGATTTGATTGATTTGATTTTTGATTGGTTTGTTTGATTGTTTGTTTTGATTGGATTTGATTTTTGTTGATTTGATTGATTTGTTGATTTGATTTGATTGTTGATTTGATTGATTTGATTGATTTGATTGATTTGTTGTTTGATTGTTTTGATTGGATTTGATTGGTTTGATTATATTTGATTGGTTTGATCAGACTTGATTGGATTTGATTGGCTTTGATTGGATTTGATTGGATTTGATTGGATTTGATTGGATTTGATTGAATTTGATTGGTTTGATTGATTTTGATTGGATTTGATTGGTTTGATTGGATTTGATTGGATTTGATTGGATTTGATTGGATTTGATTGATTTGATTGGATTTGATTGGATTTGATTGATTTGTTTTTGATTGGATTTGATTGATTTGATTGGATTTGATTGGATTTGATTGGATTTGATTGATTTGATTGGTTTGATTGATTTGATTGGATTTGATTGGTTTTGATTGATTTGATTGGTTTGATTTGTTTTGATTTTTGATTGATTTGATTGTTTGATTGGATTTGATTGATTTGATTGGATTTGATTGGATTTGATTGGATTTGATTGGTTTGATTGATTTTTTGATTGATTTGTTTGTTTGATTGATTTGATTGGATTTGATTGGATTTGATTATATTTGATTGGTTTGATCAGACTTGATTGGATTTGATTGGCTTTGATTGGATTTGATGGGATTTGATTGGATTAGATCGAATTTGATTGAATTTGATTGGTTTGATTTTTTGATTTTGATTGGATTTGATTGTTTGATTGAATTTGATTGATTTGATTGATTTGATTGATTTGTTGGTTTGATTGAATTTGTTGGTTTGATTTGTTTGATTTGATTTGATTTGTTTTGATTGATTTGATTGGATTTGATTGATTTGATTGGATTTGATTGGATTTGATTGGATTTGATTGGATTTGATTGATTTGATTGATATTTGATTGGATTTGATTGATTTGATTGATTTTGATTGGATTTGATTGGATTTGATTGGATTTGATTGGATTTGATTGGATTGATGATTTGATTGATTTGATTGGATTTGTTGGATTTGATTGGTTTGATTGGATTTGATTGGATTTGATTGGATTTGATTGTTTGATTGATTTGATTGATTTGATTGATTTTTGTTTTGATTGATTTGATTTATTTGATTTTGTTGGTTTGATTGATTTGATTGGTTTGATTGGATTTGATTGTTTGATTTGATTGATTTGATTGGTTTGATTTGATTGGATTTGATTGGATTTGATTGGTTTGATCGGATTTGATTGGATTTGATTGGCTTTGATTGGATTTGATTGGATTTGATTGGATTGATTGATTTGATTGTTTTGTTTGATTGGATTTGATTGTTTTGATTGATTTGATTGGATTTGATTGGATTTGATTGAATTTGATTGGATTTGATTGGATTTGATTGGTTTTGATTTTGATTGATTTGATTGGTTTGATTGGATTTGATTGTTTGATTGATTTGATTGGATTTGATTGGATTTGATTGGTTTGATTGGATTTGATTGGTTTTGATTTGATATTGATTGGTTTGATTGATTTTGATTGGATTTGATTGGTTTGATTGTTTGATTGATTTGATTGTTTGTGATTTGATTGATTTGATTGATTTGTTGGTTTGATTGATTTGTTGGTTTGATTGGTTTGTTGATTTGTTATTTATTGATTTGATTGGTTTGATTGGTTTGATTGATTTGATTGGTTTGTCGTTTGATTTTTGATTGTTTGATTTTTTGTTGTTTGATTGTTTGGATTTGTTATTTGATTGATTTGTTGGATTTGATTGATTTGATTGATTTTGATTGATTTGATTGGTTTGATTGGATTTGATTGGATTTGATTTGTATTTGATTGAATTTGATTGAATTTGTTGGTTTGATTGATTTGTTTTTGATTTATTTGATTGATTTGATTGTTTGATTTGATTTATTTGATTTATTTGATTGATTTGTTGGATTTGATTGGTTTGATTGTTTTTGATTTGTTGGATTTGATTTTTGATCGAATTTGTTGGATTTGATTGGTTTGATGATTTTGATTGGTTTGATTGTTTGTTGGATTGATTGTTTGATTTTGTTGATTATTGATTTTTGATTGATTTTTGATTTTGATTGATTTGATTTTTGATTGGTTTGATTGATTTGATTGATTTATTGATTTGATTTTTGTTTATTTGATTGATTTGATTGGTTTGTTATTTGATTGTTTGTTGGTTTGTTGTTTTTGTTTTTTGTTGATTTGATTTGTTTGATTGGATTTGTTGGATTTGATTGATTTGATTGGATTTGATTGATTTGATTATTTTTTTTGATCAGTTGATTTGTTGTTTTGTTGTTGTTGTTTTTGATTGTTTGATTGATTTGATTGGTTTGATTGATTTGATTGGATTTGATTGGTTTGATTGTTTGTTTTTGATTGATTTATGTTGTTTGTTGTTTGTTGATTTGATTGGATTTGTTGATTTGTTGTTTGTTATTTGTTGTTTTGTTGATTGGATTTGTTGGTTTGATTGGATTTGATGGGATTTGTTGTTTGTTTGTTGAATTTGATTGGTTTGATTGATTTTGATTGGATTTGATTGATTTGTTATTGTTGGATTTATTGGATTTGATTGGTTTTGATTTATTTGATTGTTTTGGTTTGTTGTTTGATTATTTGATTGTTTGATTGATTTGATTGGATTTTGATTTGATTGTTTGATTGATTTGTTGGATTTGATTGGATTTGTTGGATTTGATTGGATTTGATTGGTTTGATTGATTTGATTGATTTGTTGATTTGATTATTTGATTGGATTTGTTGGATTTGATTTTTGATTGTTTTGTTGATTTGATTGGTTTGTTGGTTTGATTGGATTTGTTGATTTGATTGAATTTGATTGGTTTGATTGATTTGATTAGATTTGATTGTTTGATTGTTGTTTGTTTTTGATTGAATTTGATTGGATTTGATTGTTTGATCGAATTTGATTTTTGATTGGTTTGATGATTTGTTGGATTTGATTGGTTTGATTGGATTTGATGGATTTGATTGGTTAATCGAATTTGATTATTGATTGGTTTGTTTTTTGGTTGTTGATGATTTGTTGGTTTGATTGATTTGATTGGATTTGATTTATTTGATTGATTTGATTGATTTGATTTATTTGATTGGTTTGATTGGATTTGATTGGTTTGTTTATTTGATTGGTGATTTGATTGGTTTGATTATTTATTGGATTTGATTGATTAGATCGATTTGATTGAATTTGATTGGTTTGATTGATTTTGATTGGTTTGATTGATTTGATTGATTTGATTGATTTGATTGGTTTGATTGAATTTGATTGGATTTGATTTTTTATTTATTATTTGTTTTAATCGATTTGTTATTTGTTGGTTTTTGATATTTGATTGGTTTGATTGGTTTGATTTTTTTGATTTATTTTGTTTTTGTTGGATTTGTTGGTTTGTTGTTTGATTGATTTGTTTGATTATATTTGATTGATTTGTTGGTTTGATTTGATTTGATTGATTTGTTGATTTGATTTGTTTGATTGGATTTGATTGGTTTGTTGATTTGATTGGATTTGATTTTTGATTGTTTGATTTGATTTCTTTTTGATTGGATTTGTTGATGATTTTTGATTTGTTTGATTTGATTGATTTGATTGATTTGATTGGTTTGATTGATTTGATTGGATTTGATTGGATTTGATTGGTTTGATTGATTTGATTGGATTTGATTTGATTGATTTGATTGGATTTGTTGGATTTGATTGGTTTGATTGATTTGATTGGATTTGATTGGATTTGATGTGATTTGATTATTTGATTGTTTTGATTGTTTGATTGGATTTGATTGGATTTGATGGGATTTGATTGGATTAGATCGAATTTGATTGAATTTGATTGGTTTGATTGATTTTGATTGGATTTGATTGGATTTGATTATATTTGATTGATTTGATCAGACTTGATTGGATTTGATTGGCTTTGATTGGATTTGATGGGATTTGTTTGGATTAGATCGAATTTTATTGGATTTGATTGGTTTGATTGATTTTGATTGGATTTCATTGGTTTAATTGGATTGATTGGATTTGATTAGATTTGATTGGTGGTTTGATTGGTTTGATTGGATTTGATTGGATTAAATCGAATTTGATTGGATTTGATTGGTTTGATTGATTTTGATTGGTGTGATTGGATTTGATTGGATTTGATTGGATTTGATTGATTTGATTGGATTTGATTGGATTTGATTGATTTGATTGGTTTTGATTTGATTTGATTGATTTTATTTGATTTGATTGGATTTGATTGATTTGATTGGATTTGATTGTTTGTTGATTTGATTTGATTTTGATTGGATTTGATTGGATTTGATTGGATTAAATCGAATTTGATTGAATTTGATTGGTTTGATTGATTTTGATTTGATTTGATTGGATTTGATTGGATTTGATTGGATTTGATTGGATTTGATTGATTTGATTGATTTGATTGGATTTGATTGATTTGATTGGTTGTTTTTGATTGGATTTGATTGATTTGATTGAATTTGATTGGATTTGATTGTTTTGATTGATTTGATTGGTTTGATTGGATTTGATTGATTTGATTGGTTTGATTGATTTGATTTTTGATTGGATTTGATTGGATTTGATTGGATTTGATTGATTTGATTGGTTTGATTGGTTTTGATTGGATTTGATTGGATTTGATTGGATTTGATTGATTTGATTGGTTTGATTGATTTTGATTGGATTTGATTGGATTTGATTGATTTGATTTGATTTGATTTGATTTGATTGGCTTTGATTGAATTTGATTGGATTTGATTGGATTTGATTGGATTTGATTGGATTTTGATTGAATTTGATTTTATTTGATTGATTTTGATTGATTTGATTGGATTTGATTGATTTGATTGGATTTGATTGGATTTGATTGATTTGATTGATTTGATTGGTTTGATTGATGATTTGATTGGATTTGTTATTTGATTTGATTTGATTATTTTTGATTGGATTTGATTTGATTTGATTGAATTTGATTGGATTTGATTGGTTTGATTGGATTTGATTGGATTTGATTTGATTGGTTTTGATTGGTTTGATTGTTTGATTTGATTTGATTGGTTTGATTGATTTATGATTTGATTGGATTTGATTGGTGTTTGATTGAATTTGATTGATTTGATTGGTTTGATTGATTTGATTGGATTTGATTGGATTTGATTGGATTTGATTATTTGATTGGATTTGATTGATTTGTTGGATTTGATTGGTTTGATTGATTTGATTGGATTTGATTGGATTTGATTGGATTTATTGAATTTGATTGGTTTGATTGATTTTGATTGGATTTGATTGATTTGATTGATTTGATTGTATTTGATTTGATTTGATTGGTTTGATTGGATTTGATTGATTTGATTGGTTTGATTGATTTGATTGGATTTGATTGGATTTGATTTTTGATTTTTTATTGGTTTGATTATTTTTGGATTTGATTGGATTTGATTGGATTTTTGGATTTGATTGTTTGATTTGATTGTTTGATTGAATTTGATTGATTTGATTGGATTTGATTGTTTGATTGGATTTGATTGATTTGATTGAATTTGTTGATTTGTTGGTTTGATTTTTTGATTTGTTGATTTGTTGGATTTGATTGTGATTTGTTGAATTTGATTGGATTTGTTGTTTGATTTTTTTTGATTTGATTGATTTTGATTGTTTGATTGAATTTGATTGGTTTGATTGTGTTTGATTGATTTGATTTATTGATTGATTTGATTGATTTGATTGGATTTAATTGGATTTGTTGGATTTGATTATATTTGATTGGTTTGATCAGCCTTGTTGGATTTGATTGGCTTTGATTGGTTTGTGGGATTTGATTGGTTGATCGAATTTGATTGGATTTGATTGGTTTGATTGATTTTGATTGGATTTGATTGGCTTTGATTGGATTTGATTGGATTAGATCGAATTTGATTGAATTTGATTGGTTTGATTGATTTTGATTGGATTTGATTGGATTTGATTATATTTGATTGATTTGATCAGACTTGATTGGATTTGATTGGCTTTGATTGGATTTGATGGGATTTGATTGGATTTGATGTTTTATTGGTTGATTTGATTGTTTTGATTGATTTTGATTGGTTTGATTTGTTGGATTTGATTGGATTTGATTGATTTGATTGAATTTGATTGGTTTGATTGATTTTGATTGGATTTGATTGAATTTGATTGGATTTGATTGTTTGATATTTGATTGGTTTGATTTGCTTTGATTGAATTTGATTTTTGATTGATTTGATTGGATTTGATTGAATTTGTTGGTTTGATTTATTTGATTTGATTGTTTGATTTTTTGGATTTGATTTTTTTATTTGATTTGATTGATTTGATTGTTTTTGATTTGATTTGATTGGATTTGATTGGATTTGATTGGTTTGATTTGATTGATTTGATTGGATTTGATTGAATTTGATTGGATTTGATTGGATTTGATTGGATTTGATTGGTTTGATTGGATTTGATTGGATTAGATCGAATTTGATTGGATTTGATTGGTTTGATTTGATTTGATTGAATTTGATTGGATTTGATTGAATTTGATTGGATTTGATTGGATTTGATTGGATTTGATTGGATTTGATTGGATTTGATTGATTTGATTGGTTTGATTGGATTTGATTGGATTTGATTGGATTTGATTGGATTTGATTGGATTTGATTGGATTTGATTGGATTTGATTGGATTTGATTGGTTTGATTGGTTTGATTGGATTTGATTGGATTTGATGGATTTGATTGGATTTGATTGGTTTGGATTTGATTGGATTTGATTGTTTGATTGAATTTGATTGATTTGATTGATTTGATTGATTTTGATTGGATTTGATTGATTTGATTGATTTGATTGGATTTGATTTTTTGATTTGATAGGATTTGATTGAATTTGATTGAATTTGATTGGTTTGATTGATTTGATTGGATTTGATTGGTTTGATTGGATTTGATTGGATTTGATTATATTTGATTGGTTTGATCAGACTTGATTGGATTTGATTGGCTTTGATTGGATTTGATTGGTTTGATTGGATTTGATTGGATTTGATTGGATTTGATTGATTTGATTGATTTGATTGGTTTGATTGATTTTGATTGGTTTGATTGGATTTGATTGGATTTGATTGGATTTGATTGGATTTGATTGAATTTGATTGAATTTGATTGGTTTGATTGATTTTATTTGATTGGTTTTGATTTGATTTGATTGGATTTGATTGGATTTGATTGAATTTGATTGGTTTGATTGATTTTGATTGGATTTGATTGGATTTGATTGGATTTGATTGGATTTGATTGGATTTGATTGGTTTGATTGGATTTGATTGGATTTGATTGGATTTGATTGGATTTGTTTGATTTGATTGATTTGATTGGATTTGATTGATATTTGATTGGTTTGATTGATTTGATTGGATTTGATTGGATTTGATTGTTTGATTGGTTTTGATTTGATTGGATTTGATTGAATTTGATTTGATTGAATTTGATTGGATTTGATTGATTTGATTGATTTGATTGGATTTGATTGGATTTGATTGGATTTGATTGGATTTGATTGGATTTGATTGGATTTGATTGAATTTGATTGGTTTGATTGATTTGATTGGATTTTGATTTGATTTGATTGATTTGATTGATTTGATTGATTTGATTGGATTTGATTGGATTTGATTTGGATTTGATTGGATTTGATTGGATTTGATTGATTTTGATTGATTGATTTGATTGGTTTGATCGTTTGATTGGATTTGATTGGATTTGATTGGATTTTGATTGAATTTGATTGAATTTGATTGGTTTGATTGATTTTGATTGGATTTGATTGGATTTGATTGGATTTGATTGGATTTGATTGGATTTGATTGGATTTGATTGATTTGATTTGATTGATTTTGATTGGATTTGATTGCTTTGATTGATTTGATTGGATTTGATTGGATTTGATTGGATTTGATCAGATTTGATTGGATTTTGATTGGATTTGATTGAATTTGATTGGTTTGATTTGATTGGATTTGATCGATTTGATTGGATTTGATTGGATTTGATTGATTTGATTGATTTGATTGATTTGATTGGATTTGATTGGATTTGATTGGATTTGATTGGATTTGATTGGATTTGATTGTTTTGATTGGATTTGATTGGATTTGATTGGATTTTGATTGATTTGATTGGATTTGATTGGATTTGATTGATTTGATTGGATTTGATTTGATTTTGATTGATTTGATTGAATTTGATTGGATTTGATTGATTTGATTGGATTTTGATTGGATTTGATTGGATTTGATTATATTTGATTGGTTTTGATTGGTTTGATTGGATTTGATTGGCTTTGATTTGATTTGATTTGATTTGATTTGATTGATTTGATTGGATTTGATTGGATTTGATTGGATTTGATTCGATTTGATTGAATTTGATTGGTTTGATTGATTTGATTGGATTTGATTGATTTGATTGGTTTGATTGGATTTGATTGGATTTTGATTTGAATTTGATTGTTTTTGATTTTTGGATTTGATTGGTTTGATTATATTTGATTGGTTTGATCTGATTTGATTGGATTTGATTGGATTTGATTGGATTTGATGGGATTTGATTGGATTAGATCGAATTTTTTGGATTTGATTGGTTTGATTGATTTTGATTGGATTTCATTGGTTTAATTTGATTGATTTGATTAGATTTGATTGGTTTGATTGGATTTGATTGGATTTGATTTGATTTGATTGATTTGATTGGATTTGATTGGTTTGATTGAATTTGATTGATTTGATTGGTTTGATTGATTTTGATTGATTTGATTGGATTTGATTTATTTGATTGGATTTGATTGGTTTGTTATTTGATTGATTTGTTGATTTGATTGATTTATTTGATTGATTTGATTTTTGGATTTGATTATTTGATTGGATTTGATTGTTTGTTTTTGGTTTGATTGAATTTGATTGATTTGATTGGATTTGATTGGATTTGATTGGATTTGATTAGATTTGATTGAATTTGATTGAATTTGATTGATTTGATTTGATTGGATTTGATTGAATTTGATTGGTTTGATTATTTGATTGGATTTGATTGTTTGATTGGATTTGTTTTTGATTGATTTGATTGATTTGATTGGATTTGATTGGATTTGATTGGTTTGATAGATTTGATTGGATTTGATTGGATTTGATTGGATTTGATGGGATTTGTTGATTGATGAATTTGATTGGATTTGATTGATTTGATTGAATTTGATTGGATTTGATTGATTTGTTGGTTTGATTGTTTGATAATTTGATTTGTTTGATTGGATTTGATTGGTTTGTTGATTTGTTGGATTTGATTGGTTTGTTGTTTTGATTTTTTGATTGTTTTGTTGGTTTGATTGTTTGATTGGTTTGATTGGATTTGATTATTTGATTGGTTTGATTGATTTGTTGGATTTGATTGATTTGATTAATTTGATTGTTTGATTGATTTGATTGGATTTGTTGGTTTGTTTTTGTTGTTGTTTGATTGTTGATTTGATTGATTTGATTGAATTTGTTGGTTTGATTGATTTGTTGGATTTGTTGTTTGATTGATTTGATTGGATTTGTTGGTTTTGATTGAATTTGATTGATTTGTTGTTTTTATTTGTTGATTTGTTGTTTGATTGATTTTGTTGGATTTGATTATTTGATTGATTTGTTGTTTGATTATTTTTGTTTTTGGATTTGATTGATTTGATTGATTTGATTGATTTGTTGGTTTGATTGAATTTGATTGGTTTGATTGATTTGATTGATGTTTTGATTGATTTGATTGGATTTGATTGGATTTGATTGGATTTGATTGGATTTGTTGGATTTGTTGGATTTGTTGAATTTGATTGATTTGTTGGTTTGATTGGTTTGATTGGATTTGATTGGATTTGATTATATTTGATTGGTTTGATCAGACTTGATTGGATTTGATTGGCTTTGATTGGATTTGATGGGATTTGATTGGATTTGATTGGTTTGATTGATTTTGATTGGATTTGATTGGCTTTGATTGGATTTGATGGGATTTGATTGATTTGATTATTTGATTGATTTGATTGATTTATCGAATTTGATTGGATTTGATTGGTTTGATTGGATTTGATTGGTTTGATTGAATTTGATTGGATTTGATTGGATTTGATTGGATTTGATTGTGATTGGATTTGATTGGCTTTGATTGGATTTGATTGGTTTAGATCGAATTTGATTGGATTTGATTGGCTTCGATTTTATTTGATTGAAATTGATTGGTTTGATTGATTTTGATTGGTTTGATTGAATTTGATTGGTTTGATTGGATTTGATTATATTTGATTGGTTTGATCAGACTTGATTGGATTTGATTGGCTTTGATTGGATTTGATTGGATTTGATTTGATTAGATCGAATTTGATTGGTTTGATTGATTTTGATTGGATTTGATTGGCTTTGATTGTATTTGATGGGATTTGATTGGATTAGATCGAATTTGATTGAATTTGATTGGTTTGATTGATTTTGATTGGATTTGATTGGATTTGATTGGATTTGATTATATTTGATTGGTTTGATCAGACTTGATTGGATTTGATTGGCTTTGATTGGATTTGATGGGATTTGTTTGGATTAGATCGAATTTTATTGGATTTGATTGGTTTGATTGATTTTGATTGGATTTCATTGGTTTGATTGGATTTGATTGGATTTGATTGGATTTGATTGGATTTGATTGGTTTGATTGGATTTGATCGAATTTGATTGGATTTGATTGGTTTGATTGATTTTGATTGTTTTGATTGGATTTGATTTGATTTTGATTGATTTGATTTTGGATTTGATTGATTTGATTGGATTTGATTGGTTTTGATTGATTTGATTGGATTTGATTGGATTTGATTTGATTTGATTGAATTTGATTGGTTTGATTGAATTTGATTGGATTTGATTGGATTTGATTGGATTTGATTGGATTTGATTGGATTTGATTGGATTTGATTGGATTTGATTTATTGATTTGATTGGTTTGATTGATTTGATTATATTTGATTGGTTTGATCAGATTTGATTGGATTTGATTGATTTGATTGGATTTGATTGATTTGATTTGATTTGATTTTGATTTGATTGGATTTGATTGGATTTGATTGAATTTGATTGGATTTGATTGGTTTGATTGAATTTGATTGGTTTGATTGGATTTGATTGGATTTGATTGGATTTGATTGTTTGATTTGATTGATTTGATTGGATTTGATTGAATTTGATTGGATTTGATTGGATTTGATTGATTTGATTGGATTTGATTGATTTGATTGATTTGATTTGATTGGTTTGATTTGATTGATTTTGATTGATTTGATTGTTTGATTTGATTGATTTTGATTGATTTGATTGGATTTGATTGGATTTGATTGGATTTGATTGGATTTGATTGATTTGATTGAATTTGTTGGATTTGATTGATTTGATTTTTGATTGAATTTGATTGAATTTGATTGGTTTGATTGATATTTGATTGAATTTGATTGGTTTGATTGGATTTGATTGGTTTTTTGATTTGATTGTTGATTTGATTTATTTGATTGATTTATTGGATTTGATTGGATTTGATTGATTTGATTGGATTTGATTGATTTGATTGAATTTGATTGATTTGATTGGATTTGATTGGATTTGATTGGATTTGATTGAATTTGATTGGTTTGATTGATTTTGATTGATTTGATTGGATTTGATTGGATTTGATTGAATTTGATTGGATTTGATTGTTTGATTGAATTTGATTAATTTGATTGGTTTGATTGGATTTGATTGGTTTGATTGGATTTGATTGGATTTGATTGTTTTGTTGGATTTGATTGGATTTGATTGTTTGATTGATTTGATTTATTTGATTGGTTTGATTGATTTGATTGGATTGATTGGCTTTGATTGGATTTGATTGGTTTGATTGGATTTGATTGGATTTGATTATATTTGATTGGTTTGATTGATTTGATTGGATTTGATTGGTTTGATTGGATTTGATGGGATTTGATTGGATTAGATCGAATTTGATTGAATTTGATTGGTTTGATTGATTTTGATTGGATTTGATTGGATTTGATTGGATTTGATTGGATTTGATTGTTTTGATTTGATTTTTTGATTTGATTGGATTGATTGATTTGATTGGATTTGATTGGTTTGATTGATTTGATTGAATTTGATTGGTTTGATTGATTTGATTGATTTGATTGGATTTGATTGTGATTTGATTGGATTTGATTGGTTTGATTGAATTTGATTGGTTTGATTGATTTTGATTGGATTTGATTGGATTTGATTGATTTTGATTTATTTGATTGGTTTGATTGGATTTTGATTGATTTGATTATATTTGATTTTTTTTGATTGGATTTGATTGGTTTGATTGTATTTGATTGAATTTGATTGGATTTGATTGGATTTGATTGGATTTGATTGATTTGATTGAATTTGATTGGATTTGATTGGATTTGATTGGATTTGATTGGATTTGATTGGATTTGATTGGATTTGATTGAATTTGATTGGTTTTTGATTTGATTTGATTGATTTGATTGGATTTGATTGGATTTGATTGGATTTGATTGAATTTGCTTGAATTTGATTGGTTTGATTGAATTTGATTGGATTTGATTGATTTGATTGGATTTGATTGGATTTGATTGGATTTGTTTTTGTTGGATATTTGATTGGATTTTGATTATTTGATTGGATTTGATTGATTTGATTGGATTTGTTGGTTTTTTTTTTTGAATTTGATTGATTTGATTGATTTGTTGGATTTGATTGGATTTGTTTGATTTGTTGATTTGATTGGATTTGATATGATTTGATTGATTTGATTGGATTTGTTGATTTGATTTGTTTGTTGGTTTGTTGATTTTTGGTTTGATTTATTTGATTGATTTGATTGGATTTGTTGATTTGATTGGTTTGATTGGTTTGATTGGATTTGATTGAATTTGTTGGATTTGATTGTTTTGTTGATTTATATTTATTGTTTGATTTTTGATTGATTTTTGTTTATTGGTTTGATTGATTTGATTGATTTGATTGGATTATTTGTTGATTTGTTGGATTTTTGTTTGTTTATTTTTTTTTTGGTTTGATTGATTTGTGATTTGTTGGATTTGTTGTTTGTTTGATTTTTTGATTTTGATTGGATTTGATTGGATTTGATTGTTTGCTTGATTTGTTGGTTTGATTGGATTTGATTGGATTTGATTGAATTTGATTGGATTTGTTGGATTTTTGATTTGATTGGATTTGATCGATTTGATTGGATTTGATTGTTTGATTGATTTTGATTGGTTTGATTGGATTTGATTGGATTTGATTGATTTGATTGGATTTGATTGGTTGATTGATTGATTTGTTGGATTTGATTGATTTTGATTGGTGTTTGATTGGATTTGATTGGATTTGATTGGATTTGTTGGATTTGATTGATTTGATTTGATTTGATTGGATTTGATTGGATTTGATTGGATTTGATTGATTTGATTGGTTTTGATTTGATTTGATTGGTTTGATTGATTTTGTTGGATTTGTTGATTTGATTGGATTTGTGATTTGTTGGTTTGATTGGTTTGATTGATTTTGATTGGATTTGCTTTGATTTTTTGATGGATTTGATTGGTTTGATTAATTTGATTGGATTTGATTGTGATTTGATTCGATTTTGATTTGATTGGATTTGATTGGTTTGATGTTTGTTGGATTTGTTGGATTTGATTGGATTTTATTGGATTTTTTTTATTTGATTGATTAGATTGAATTTGATTGATTTGATTGATTGATTGATTTGATTTATTTGTTGATTTTTTTATTTGTTGTTTATTGTTGTTTTTGTTGTTTTTGTTGGATTTGATTGGATTTGGTTGGATTTGTTGGATTTGATTGTTGTTGGATTTGATTGAATTTGATTGATTTGTTGGTTTTTTTTGATTGATTTATTGATTTGTTGGATTTGATAATTTGATTATTTGATTGATTTGATTGATTTGTTGGATTTGATTGATTTGATTGGTTGTTTTGTTGTTGATTGGTTTGATTGTTTGATTTATTGATTGTTTGTTGGTTTATTGATATTTCCTTATTTGTTGGATTTGTTGGTTTGTTGGTTTGTTTTTTTTGATTGGATTTGTTGGTTTGATTATTTGATTGGATTTTTGGTTTGTTGGTTTTGTTTTGGTTTGATATTTGATTGGATTTGATTGATTGTATTTGATTGGTGATTGGATTTGATTATTTGATTGGATTTGTTGTTTGTTGGATTTGATTGGTTTGATTGTTTTGATTGGATTTGATTGGTTTGTTGGTATTTGTTGGTTTGTTGATTTGTTGGATTTGTTGATTTGTGTTTTGATTTGATTTGTTGATTTGATTGATTTTGTTATTTGATTGGTTTTATTGGTTTTTTTGATTGTTATTTTTTGTTTTTTTTTTATTTGTTGGTTTGTTGATTTGTTTTTGATTTTATTTGTTGGTTGATTTTGTTGATTTGTTGTTTGTTTTATTTTTGATTTGTTGGTTTGATTGGTTTGATTGATTTGATTGGTTTATTGATTTGATTGGTGATTTGTTTGTTATTTGATTGGATTTGTTTTTTGGATTTGTTGGTTTGTTGGTTTTTGGTTTTTGTTGATTTGTTGGATTTATTGGATTTGTTATTTGTTGGTTTGTTTGTTGTTTTTGGTTTTTTTGGTATTTTTGTTTGTTGGATTTTTATTGATTATTTGTTGGATTTGTTGATTTGATTGGTTTGATTGGTTTTGATTTGATTGATTGATTTTTTGATTGTTTGATTGATTGATTGTCGTTATTATTTGTTGAATTTGTTGATTTTTTTTTTATTATTGTTTGTTTGTTTTTGTTTTATTTTTATTGGATTTGATTGTGTTTTGTTTGTATTGTTTTGTTGTTTTGTTTTATTGATTTGTTGGATTTGATTGATTTGTTGAATTTTTGTTTTTGATGATTTGTTGGTTTTTTTGATTTGTTGGTTTTTTGGTTTGTTTTTGTTGGTTTTGATTTGATTGGTTTGATTGATTTTGATTTTTGTTGGATTTGATTGGTTTGATTGATTTGTTGGATTTGATTGGTTGATTTTTTTGATTGGATTTGATTGGTTTGATTGTATTTGATTGGTTTGTTGGATTTGATTTTTGATTGAATTTGTTTGGTTTATTGGATTTGACTTGATTTGTTGGATTTGAATGGATTTGATTGGATTTGATTGGTTTGATTGGATTTGATTGGATTTGATTGGTTTGATTGGAGATTGGATTTGATTGTTGGATTTGATTGGTTGTGGATTTGATTGGTTTGATGTTGTTATTTGATTGGATTTGTTGGATTTGATTGATTTGATTGATTTGATTGATTTGTGTTGATTGGTTGATTGGATTTGATCGAATTTGATTGATTTGATTGGTTTGATTGATTTTGATTGGATTTGATTAGATTTGATGGGATTTGTTTGGTTTATTCGAATTTGATTGGATTTGATTGGTTTGATTGATTTTGATTGGTTTTCTTGGTTTTGATTGGATTGTTGTTTGATTGGTTTTTTGATTGGATTTGATTGGTTTGATTGTTTTGTTTTGATTGGATTTGATTGGATTTGATTGGTTTGATTATTTGATTGGTTTGATTGGTTTGATTGGGTTTGAATGTATTTTATTGGTTTTATTGGATTTGATTGAATTTGATTTGATTTTATACGATTTGATTGGTTTGATTGGATTTGATTGGATTGATTCAATTTGATTGGATTTGATTAGATTTAATTGGATTTGCTCGAATTTGATTGGTTTGTTAGATTTGATTGGATTTAATTGGTTTGATTAGATTTGGTCGAATTTGATTGGATTTGATCGAATTTGATTTGATTTTATTCGATTTTATTTGATTTGATTATATTTTTGGGGTTGCATTTGATTGGGTTTGAATGTATTTGATTGGTTTGATTGGAGTTTATTGGGTTGATTGGATTTGATGGAGTTTATCGAAATTGATTGGATTTGATTGGTTTGATTGGATTTGATCGAATTTGAATGGTTGATTGGATTTGATTGGGTTGATTGGATTTGCTCGAATTTGATATGATTTGATTGGATTTGATTGATTTGATTGTATTTGTTTGTTCTGATTGGGTTTGAATTTATTTGATTGGTTTGATTGGATTTGATTGGTTTGATTGGATTTAAATGGATTTGATTGGAGTTGATCGAATTTGAATGGTTGATTGGATTTGATTGGGTTGATTGGATTTGCTCGAATTTGATATGATTTGATTAGATTTGATTGGATTTTATTGGTTTGATTGATTTGATTGTATTTGATTTTTTTGAATGGGTATGAATGTATTTGATTGGTTTGATTGGTTTGATTGGTTTGATTGGATTTAATTATATTTGACTGGATATAAATGGACTTGATTGGATTTGATCATGTTTGATTTGATTTGACTGGGTTTGATTGCATTTAATTCGATTTTTTTTGATCTGATTGGATTTGGTTGGATTTAATTGGTTTGATTGGATTTGATCGAATTTGATTGGATACAATTGGATTTAATTATATTTGACTGGATTTGATTGGACTTGATTGGATTTGATTGAATTTGATTATATTTGATTGGATTTGATTGAATTTCCTCGAATTTGATTGGTTTGATTGGATTTGATCGGCTTTGATTGTATTTGATCGGGTTTGAATGAATTTAAATGGTTTGATTTGATTTGGCTGGAGTTGATTGATTTTGAATTGAGTTTATTCGATTTGATTGGATTTGGTTGGATTTGATTGGTTTGTTTAGATTTAATTGGATTTGATTGGATTAATTGGATTTTATTGTATTTGTTCGAATTTGATTGGATTTGATCGAATTTGAATGGTTTGAATGGATTTGATTGGAATTTATTGGATTGGATTTTTTGATTTGGATTTGATTGATTTGATTTGTTTGGATTTGATTGAATTTGATTGGTTTGATTGGATTTGGATTTGAGTTGGATTTAATTGGTTTGTTTGGATTTAATTGGATTTGATTGGTTTAATTGGATTTGATTAAATATTTGTTTGAATTTGATTGGATTTGATTGAATTTGTTAATTGGTTTGAATGGTTTGTGGTTGATGGATTGGATTTGAATTGGATTTGATTGGTTTGATTGGATTTAATTGGATTTAATCGAATTTGATTGGATTTAATTGGATTTTATTGAATTTAATTCGATTTTATTCGATTTGATTGGATTTGAATGAATTTGAATGGTTTGATTTTATTTGACTGGAGTTGATTGATTTTGAATTTATTTTATTCGATTTGGTTGGATTTAATTGGTTTGTTTAGATTTAATTGGATTTGATTGGTTTGATTGGATTTGATTGGATTTGATCGAATTTGAATGGTTGATTGGATTTGATTGGGTTGATTGGATTTGATTGGATTTGCTCGAATTTGATATGATTTGATTGGATTTGGTTGATTTGATTGTATTTGTTTGTTCTGATTGGGTTTGAATTTATTTGATTGGTTTGATTGGATTTTATTGGTTTGATTGGATTTAATTGGAGTTGATTGGATTTGATCGAATTTTAATGGTTGATTGGATTTGATTGGATTTTATTATTTTGATTGGATTTGATTGATTTGATTGTATTTGATTGTTTTGAATGGGTATGAATGTATTTGATTGGTTTGATTGGATTTTGATTGGTTTGATTGGATTTAATTATATTTTACTGGATTTGAATGGACTTGATTGGATTTGATCATGTTTGATTTGATTTGACTGGATTTGATAGCATTTAATTCGATTTTTTTTGATCTGATTGGATTTGGTTGGATTTAATTGGTTTGGTTGTATTTGATTGGAGTTGATTGGATTTATTTTTATTTGATTGTTTTAATTGGAATTTGATTGGTTTGATTGGATTTGATCGAATTTGAATGGTTTGATTGGATTTGTTTGGATTTGTTTGGATTTGATTGGATTTAAATGGATATTATTGGATTTAATTAGATTTAACTGGATTTGATAGGATTTGATTGGATTTGATGGGATTTGATGGATTTGATTGGATTTGATCGAATTTGATTGAATTTGACTGGATTTGATTGAATTTGATTGGATACAATTGGATTTGACTGGATTTGATTGGACTTGATTGGATTTGATTGGATTTGATTGAATTTGATTAGATTTGATCTGCTTTGATTGTATTCGATTGGTTTGATTGGGTTTGAATGAATTTGATGGTTTGATTTGATTTGGCTGGAGTTGATTGATTTTGAATTGATTTTATTCGATTTGATTGGAGTTGGTTGGGTTTGATTGGTTTGTTTAGATTTAATTGGATTTTATCGGTTTAATTGGATTTTATTGTATTTGTTCGAATTTGATTGGATTTGATTGAATTTGAATGGTTTGAATGGATTTGATTGGATTTTATTGGATTTTATTGGATTTGATTAGATTTGATTGGTTTGGTTGGATTTGATTGAATTTGATTGGTTTGTTTAGATTTAATTATATTTGATCGGTATACTTGGATTTTCTTGTTATTGCTCGAATTTGATTGGATTTGATCGAAATTTGAATGGTTTGAATGGATATGATTGGATTTGATTGGATTTGATTGGATTTGATTGGATTTGATTAGATTTGATTAGATTTGATTGGTTTGGTTGGATTTGATTGGATTTGATTGGATTTTTTGATTGGATTTGATTGGATTTGATTGGATTTGATCGAATTTGATTGTATTTGATTGGATTTGATTGGATTTGATTGGATTTGATTGGATTTGATTGTTTGATTGGATTTGATTGGATTTGATTAAATTTGACTGCATTTGATTGGATTGTGTTTGATGTTTTATTGGTTTGATTGTATTTGATTGGATTTGCTTGAATTTGATAGGTTTGAATGTATTTTATTGGTTTGATTCGATTTGACTGGATTTGATTGAATTTGATTTGATTTTATACGATTTGATTGGATTTGATTGGTTTGATTGGATTTAATTGGATTTATTTTTTGATTGTTGATTGATTTTGATTGGATTGATTCAATATTTATTGGATTTGATTGGATTTTTAATTGGATTTGATTGTTCGTTGGAATTTGATTGGTTTGATTATATTTGATTGGATTTGATTGGATTTGATTAGTTTGATTGGATTTGATTTGCTCGAACTTGATTGGATTTGCTCGAATTTGATGGATTTGATTGGTTTAATTTGATTTGATTGTATTTGATTGATTTGATTGGGTTTTATTGTGTTGATTGGCTTTGAATGTATATAATTGGTTTGATTGGGTTTGAATGTATTTGATTGGTTTGATTGGATTTTATTGGGTTGATTTGATTTGATTATATTTGATTGGTTTGGGTGGATTTGATTATATTTGATTAGATTTGATTGGGTTGCGTGTACTTGATTCGATTTTATTGGATTTGATAGGGTTTGATTGGATTTGTTTGGATTTTATTGGATTTAATTGGATAAGATTGGATTTAATTATATTTAACTGGATTTGATTGGATTTGAATGGCTTTGATTGGATTTGATTGGTTTGATTGGATTTGATTATATTTGATTGGGTTGCGTGTACTTGATTGGATTTTATTGGATTTGATTTGTTTGATTGGATTTGATTGGTTTTAGTCGAATTTGATTGGATTTGACTGGATTTTATTGAATTTAATTCGAATTAATTGGATTTGATTGGATTTGTTTTGTTTGATTGGATTTAATTGGATTTGATTGGATTTGATCGAATTTGAATGGTTGATTGGATATGATTGGGTTGATTGGATTTGATTGGAATTGATTGTTTTGATTGGGTTTTTAGTGTATTTGATTGGATTTGACTGGATTTAATTAAATTTGATTCGATTTGATTGGTTGATTGGTTTGATTGAATTTGATTGATTTGATTGGATTTGTTTGGATTTGATTGGATTTGACTGGATTTGATGGAATTTGATTCGATTTGATTGGATTTAATTAGATTTGATTGGTTTGATTGGATTTGCTCGAATTTGATTGGATTTAATTGGTTTGATTGGCTTTGATTGGTTTTGGTCGAATTTGTTTGGATTTGATTGGTTTGATTGGATTTGATTGGATTTGAGTCGAATTGAATTTTTTGACCCGACTCGTTATATATTGTCAAAGCCTTGCTTATCCTGCATATTGGACTATCGTCACGTACGTTCACTCGCGAAACTTAACGACATATAAATCATGCTAGAGTTTTGATGGGTTAAATCACTCATTTCAATATTATACGATATCAATTGAGAGCATTGATCCGCTGGTATCTGTCAAATGAGTTTCTTTATATCTATTGACGTCTGCAATGTCAGAAGCATTTTGTGGATACCTCTAACTTAAATTTTTTGACTGTCTTATGACCAAGAGATATTCTAAACATGGTTTTTTTAATGCAATCAAAATGGTATAATTATAAATTTGGTTTCAACAGCATATCTGCGCTCGCTTGGCTTTCAGCAGCACGATTTATATTTCTGATTCCACTTCACTGCGATTCAATCCTATTCCAAATGGCTTCTTTAAATACTGCAAAATTGGTAAATCAAGTTTTAGAGTTTAAGTTGGCAATTCCCCCAATGTTCATGTCATTAGCCAAAACAAAAAACCACAAACAGTAGCACGTGTGTGTTGTGTGTGTGTTTTTTCCCTTGTCTTATTATAAATTTGCAGACAATTTGTTTTTATCTTAGAAAATTAAGCAGCAAACTACGAGATACATTTAGCCATATTTTGTAATCAGTTCCATTTGCAGCTCTCAAAAAAAACACACACACAGGCACAGACACAGCGCAGAGTTACAGTCGCAGACTGCATGGAGCCAATACGCCAACAAGAGCTAGGATTGCATTGATGGTTTTTTTTTGTGTGGTTAAACAAGCAAACGCTAAATGAAGTTATAGAATGTGTGGACAAATTTTCGGTTTGCGGTTTCTTTCTTATATGAAAACTTATGTTCAATTGATCATAATCGTTTATTCTTTCTTTCTTGCTGATTGCGTGGGTTTTTGTCAATGGGCTACTGCTCTACCCCCACTCCACCGGAACACACAAAAAGGACCATGAGTGCGTCTTCTAACTGGCTTTTAGATTGCCTCGTTCAGATGTCCCAGTGCAGCCCACTTTTATGATCGGCAGATGACTGCCAACCCAGTTGCTTAGTTAGAATGCTTGCCAAACTGTATAAATTGTATGATGCGAGGTAAGACGCTTAATATTTTAACCCAAAACAACAACTAACGAGCCCGAGTCTTGTTATTTATATAGCCAGCCAAGTTCCAAACCATTTTCTTAAAAATATGTGCATAACTTTTTTGACTTTTATGCTTGGGTCATAACTTAAATTTCCCCAGTTATTTTTGTTATAAATGAATTTGTTTGTTTTCGCTTCAATGCTTCAAAGATTTAGTTATTATACCCTTTACTCGTAGAGTAAAAAGGGTATACTAAGTTCGTGCAAATGTATGTAACAGGCAGAACGAAGCATCTCCGACCCCATAAAGTATTTATATTCTTGATCAGCTTCAATAGCCGAGTCGATATAGACATGTCCGTCTGTCCGACCGTCTGTCCGTCCGTCTGTATGAACACCTAGATCTCAGCGACTATAAGAGCTAGAGCTACCATGTTTTCAGTGTGGACTTGTTTTGTCTGTACGCAGATCAAGTTTGTTTAAATTTTTAAAATTTTGAAAATACATTGTAAAACCTTCTAGACATATATTTTAATAATCATTACCTACCGACCCGCCATATCCGCCCCCGCAATATGAAAAAACCTCATATCTCCCACAATTTTGAAAATAGATTGTTCGAACCTTCTAGACATATATTTTAATCATCATTACCTATCGATCCGCCATACATCATTTTCCGATCAGTTGAGCTATTGTAGAGTTGCCACCCCGCAATTTGTAAAAAAAACTCATATCTTCCACAATTTATGATCTAATATAATATTCTTAAAAAAAACCTTACCCTGAGTAACGGGTATATCGAAGTCGAGCAGGGCCGACTTCAACTTACGCTCTCGTATTTTGACTAAATTTGATGGGATGTTGGCAAATGAAAATGCGGTTTGCTTGGCTTAACATTTCACAAGATAATTTTCAAAAATATCTTAATGGAATGCAAAACGATCCTAATTTTTAAAAGGACAGACATTATTTTATGAAGATAAGAATCTGTTTCGATTTTATAGTTAATTATTTTGGAGAAGAATGCATAAGTTGTTTATGTTGTGAGCAAATACATCTTTATGACCTCCAACAGTTCATTAGGTATTCAATTTTTTATTAGATTAATAGCGCTGAAAAACTCGTTTGGATATCTAAGCATTCATGCATATGTCACCAGATTTATTTGCAGGACTTCAGTGTACTCAAACTTGGTTATGCCAGTTCAGATAAAAATTCACCTAAACTGGCCTCTTTAAAATTTTCGTTTTAAAAAATCAAGCAGTTCGTATTTTTATTCTTTTCGTTAATTGTTAAGACCGTCTCAGCCAGTTTGTTTTTTCTGCCCAAAAAGTCATCAAATAGTTTTTTTTTTCCTATTGGAAAAAAGGCTTTCATATCTTGCCAATACAGTATACTAGAGCTACAGTCCACTTTAAGTTAAAAACTGGCTTTAAGGCATTTCGCTTGCATATATTGATGTTAGCAAAATACTTAACGTACGTGCCATACGGTCACACTGTTCGAGTGACTTGCCAGTGTGAGCAGAAAAGGTCGGACCTGTGTAATCGGAGATATTATAAATACGATTTTGGTTGCCAGATTATTTGGTCGGTTGTTGTGCAATTGATACCGTTTTCGCCCTCAGTGCGGGAGGCCTGGGTTCAACTTCACCTTAAAACTTTAAATAAAACGGATTTTCTTTATTGTTACAAATCTAAAAAGTCAACTTGAACGAGTCACCCAGTGACAATTTAAGTTGACTTCTGACAAGGAAATTTCTATTATCGGCAGGTTCAAGTAGCCTGTAATTTTATCAGCTTTTTGATATACAATCAGCCCTAAGAATAATTATATTTTTCTAGTCTGTTTTAAAACTTTTGTATGGTTTATTAAAATTTATACCAGATCTTTGTAACGCAATAATAAAAGTACCATCAACCCCATTCACATTTTTTTTAATCTCATGAGTAGGTCTGATATCCCTAAAGCAAAAATTTCTTATGAAAAATAATTTTTTTAAATTTCTTCTACATGCGTATGCAATATATGAGTAAGTCTGATATCCCTAGTGCAAAAAAGTGATTAAGGGAAATAAATTTTTTGTTTAATTTCTTGTAAAGCCTATGCAATATATGGGTAAATCTAAAATCCAAAGGGCAAAAATTTCTTATTAAATATATTTTTTTTTAATTTCTTCTACATGCGTATGCAATATATGATAAGTCTGATATCCCTAGGGCATAAATTCCTTATGAAAAATTATTTTTTTTAAATTTTTTTTTTTACATTCTTATGCAAAATATGAGTAGGTCTGATATCCCTAAAGCAAAAATTGCTTATGAAAAATAATTTTTTTTAAATTTCTTCTACATGCGTATGCAATATATGAGTAAGTCTGATATCCCTAGGGCAAAAGTGATTATGGAAAATACATTTTTTTTTTTAATTTCTTCTACATGCGTATGCAATATAGGTAGGCCTGATGTCCCTAGGGTATTTTTTTTTAAATTTCATCCACGTGCGTATGCAATATATGGATATGTCTGATATCCCCAGGGCAAAAATTTCTTATGCATGCGTATGCAATATATGAGTAGTTCTGATATCCCTAAAGCAAAATTTTCTTATTAAAAATATTTTTTTTTAATTTGTTCTACATGTGTATGCAATATATGAGTAAGTCTGGTATCCCTAGGGCAAAGAAGTGAATAAGGGAAATTAATTTTTTGTTTAATTTCTTCTAAAGCCTAGCAATATATGTGTCTGATATCCCCAGGGCAAACATTTCTTATAAAAATATTTTTTTTTTAATTTCTTCTACATGCGTTTTCAAAGGAGTAAGTCTGATATCCCTAGGGCAAAAATTTCTTATAAAAATTTTTTTTTTTAATTTTCTTCTACATGCGTATGCAATAAATGGGTAAGTCTGATATCCCAAGGGCAAAAATTTAGTATAGAAAATTACATTGTTTTTTACTTGCGTATGCAATTATGGGTAAGTCTTGATTTCCTAGGGTACATTTTTTTTTAAATTTCTTCTACATGTGTATGCAATATATGGATATGTCTGATATCCCCAAGGGCAAAAACATAATTATTAAAAGTAATTTTTTTTTAATTTCTTATACATGCGTATGCAATATATGGGTAAGTCTGATATCCCTAGGGCAAAAAGTGATTATGGAAAATACATTTTTTTTAATTTCTTTACATGCGTATGCAATATATAGGTAGGCCTGATGTCCCTAGGGGTTTTTTTTTTAAATTTTATCCTGCGTATGCAATATATGGATATGTCTGATATCCCCAGGGCAAAACATAATTATTAAAACTAATTTTTTTTTCTTATACATGCGTATGCAATATATGGGTAAGTCTGATAACCCAAGGCCAAAAAATTTCTTATAAAAAATAATTTTTTTAAATTTCTTCTACATGCGTATGCAATATATGGGTAAGTCTGATATCCCTAGGGTAATTTTTTTTTTAAGTTTCTTCTAAATGCGTATGCAATATATGAGTAAGTCTGATATCCCTAGGGCAAACATTTCTTATAAAAATAAAATTTTTTTTAAATTTCTTCTACATGCGTATGCAATATGGGTAATATGGTAAGTCTGATATCCCTAGGGTAATTTTTTTTTTAAATTTCTTCTAAATGCGTATGCAATATATGGGTAAGTCTGATATCCCTAGGGTACATTTTTTTTAAATTTCTTCTAAATGCGTATGGGTATGTCTGATATCCCCAGGGCAAAACATTATTATTAAAACAATTTTTTTAATTTTTATACTGCGTATGCAATATATGGGTAAGTCTGATAACCCAAGGGCAAACATTTCTTATAAAAAATTATTTTTTTTTAAATTTCTTCTACATGCGTATGCAATATATGGTTAAGTCTGATATCCCTAATTTTTTTTAAATTGCTTCTACATGGGTATGCAATATATGTGTAAGTCTGATATCCCAAGGGCAAAAATGTCTTATGGAAAGTTATTTTTTTTCAAAAATTTAGTTTACATGCGTATGCAATATATGAGTAATTATAATATCCCGAGGGCAAAAATTTCTGATAAAAAATTAAACATTTTGTAAATTACTTCTACATGCGTATGCAATATATGGGTAAGTTTGATATCCCTAGGGTAATTTTTTTTAAAATTTCTTCTAAATGCGTATGCAAAATATGGGTAAGTCTGATATCCCAAGGGCAAATATTTCTAATTAAAAATAATTTAATTTAAATTTATTCTACATGCGTATGCAATATATGAGTAAGTCTGATATCCCTAGGGCAACAAATTAATTTTTTTAAACATTTCTTCTACATGGGTATGCAATATATGGGTAAGTCTAATATCCCTAGGGTAAATTGTTTTTAAATTTCTTATACATGCGTATGCAATATATGGGTATGTCTGATAACCCAAGCGCAAACATTTCTTATAAAAAATTATTTTTTTTTAAATTTCTTCTACATGCGAATGCAATATATGGGTAAGTCTGATATCCCCAGGGCAAACATTTCTTATTAAAATATATTTTTTTTAATTTCTTATACACGCGTATGCAATATATGAATACGTCTGATATCCCAAGGGCAAAAATTTCTTATTAAAAATAAAATTTTTTTAAATTTCTTCTACATGCATATGCAATATATGGGTAAGACTGATATCCCTAGGGAATTTATAATTAAAAATCATTTTTTAAAATTTCTTTTACAAGCGTATGCAATATATGAGTAAGTCTGATATCCCTAGGGCCAAAATTTCCCTATGGAAAATTAAAATTTTTTTAAATTTTTTCTGCATGCGTATGCAATATATGAGTAAGTCTGATATCCCTAGGGCAAAAATTTCTTATGGAAAAATTAATTTTTTTAAATTTCTTCTACATGCGTATGCAATATATGGGTAAGTCTGATATACCTAGGTTAATTTTTTTTTTTAATTTCTTCTACATGCGTATGCAATATATGGGTATGTCTGATATCCCCAGGGCAAAGAATTTTTTTTTAATTTCTTATACATGCGTATGCAATATATGAGTAGGTCTGATATCCCTAGAGCAAAAATTTCTAATGAAATATATTTTTTTTTAATTTCTTCTACATGCGTATGCAATAAATGAGTAAGTCTGATATCCCTAGGGCAAAAATTTTCGTATAAAAAATAAATTTTTTTTTTTAAATTTCTTCTACATGCGTTTGAAATATATGGGTAAGTCTGATATACCTAGGGCAACAATTTCTTTTGGAAAATAAATTTTTTTTTTTAAATTTCTTCTACATGCGTATGCAATATATGGGTAAGTCTTATAACCCCAGGGCAGCATTTATAAAAATTTTTTTTTTTTAATTTTTTGTCATATGCGTATGCAATATATGGGTAAGTCTGATATCCCTAGGGCAAAATTTTTTATGAAAATAATTTTTTTTTTTTTATATCCCTTGGTAAGTCTTGTCCCAGGGCAAAAATTCTTATTAAAAAAATAAATGTTTTTTAAATTTCTTATAAATGCGTATGCAATATATGTCTGATATCCTAGAGTAAATTTTTTTACATAAGTCTGATATCCCTAGGTTATTCAAAATAAATTTTTTTTTAAATTTCTTTATGCGTATGCAATAAATGGGTAAGTCTGATATCCCCAGGGCAAAAATTTCTTATCAAAAATAAATTTTTTTTTAATTTCTTCTACATGCGTATGCAATAAATGAGTAAGTCTGATATCCCCTAGGGCAAAATTTCTCATGAAAAATAATTTTTTTTTAATTTCTTCTAAATGCGTATGCAATATATGAGTAAGTCTGATATCCCTAGGGCAAACATTTCTTATAAAAATAAATTTTTTTAAATCTCTTCTACATGCGTATGCAATAAATGGGTAAGTCTGATATCCCAAGACAAAAATTTCTTATTAAAAATACATTTTTTTAATTTCTACATGCGTATGCATTATATGGCTAAGTCTGATATCCCTAGGGCAAAAATTTATTATGGAATATTAAAATTTTTTTTTAATTTTCTTCTGCAATATATGAGTAAGTCTGATATCCCTCGCTGTTGTTGGCAGACTGATTCACTTTTTTTAGGCGGGCACAAAGACGGTTACACTTTTTTTGGCGAATACTTTAAAAAAATACCATATCAACTGCCTCCTCATGACAGAATTGCCATTACTGTTTGGGAATTCCAAAACCAGAGACTTGCAAAACAGTCATTTTTGAAAAATTCCTAACTTAAAATGGCCGTAGAACAGCCAATAGAGCTACAGAAATCTATCACTGCTTTTTGGAAACATTGGAAGCTGTACTTTAAGACTGCGTCCAAGAAATATTAATTTAAAGCCGGAAATAATTTTTAAACACATGCAAAGTCATTTTTGTCATAATTTTCAGTCATTTTGAAAAGTTTCTAACCCTAAAATGGCCCGTAGAACAGCCAATAATAGAACTACAGAAATCTATCACTGCTTTTTCGGAAACTCAAAGCTATTCTTTAAGACTACATTCCAAGAAATATTTATTTAGAGCCGGATATAAGTTTTATACACTTGAAAACAGTCATTTTTGAAAAATTCTTAACCTTACAAGGACCGTAGAAACAGCCTATAATAGAGCTACAAATTTTAATTTTTAAATATAAACTTTAATTTTAATCTTAATTATTAATTTTAATATCAATTTTAGCAATAATATATATTTCAGTAATAATAAATATATATTTATTTTTTTACATTGATTTTTTCATTTTTTATTCTTAGTCTGCGCCCACTGTGCCAAAAAAGCAAATGGTGGAAATGCTTGGCTGTGATTGGCTGACTTGTTGTGTGTAACTAATCTTGTGGTGAAAAAAAGAGATGGCAATATGCGCAAAGGGGCGGGCGCTGTTGTTGGCTGTGTTGGCAGGGGGCGCTGTTGTTGGCATTTTCCGATCAGTTGAAGCTATTGTAAAGTTGCCACACAATTTGTAAAAAAACTCATATCTTCCACAATTTATGATCTAATATAATATTCTTAAAAACCACCTGAGAAACGGTTATATCAAGGTCGAGCAGGGCCGACTTCAGCTTACGCTCTCGTATTTTGACTAAATTTGATGGGATGTTGGTAAATGAAAATGCGGTTTGCTTGACCCAACATTTCACAAGATAATTTTCAAAAATATCTTAATGGAATGCAAAACGATCCTAATTTTTAAAAGGACAGACATTATTTTATGAAAGATGGAAATCTGTTTCGATTTTATAGTTAATTATTTTGGAGAAGAATGCATAAGTTGTTTATGTTGTGAGCACATACATCTTTATGACCTCCAACAGTTCATTAGGTATTCAATTTTTTGTTAGATTAATAGCGCTGAAAAACTCGTTTTTGGATATCTAAGCATTCATGCATATGTCACCAGATTTATTTGCAGGACTTGTGTACTCAAGCTTGGTTATGCCAGTTCAGATAAAATTCACCTAAACTGGCCTCTTAAAATTCTCGTTTTAAAAAATCAAGCAGTTCGTATTTTTATTCTTTTCGTTAATTGTTAAGACCGTCTCAGCCAGTTTGCTTTTTTCTGCCCAAAAAAGTCATCAAATAGTTTTTTTTTCTATTGGAAAAAAGGCTTTCATATCTTACCAATACAGTATACTAGAGCTACAGTCCACTTTAAGTTAAAAACTGGCTTTAAGGCATTTCGCTTGCATATATTGATGTTAGCAAAATACTTAACGTACGTGCCATACGGTCACACTGTTCAAGTGACTTGCCAGTGTGAGCAGAAAAGGTCGGAACTGTGTAATCGGAGATATTATAAATACGATTTTGGTTGCCAGATTATTTGGTCGGTTGTTGTGCAATTGATACCGTTTTTCGCCCTCAGTGCGGGAGGCCTGGGTTACCTTAAAACTTTAAATAAAACGGATTTTCTTTATTGTTACAAATCTAAAAGTCAATCGAACGAGTCACCCAGTGACAATTTAAGTTGACTTCTGACAGAAATTTCTATCATCGGCAGGTTCAAGTAGCCTGTAATTTCATCAGCTTTTGATATACAATCAGCCCTAAGAATAATTATATTTTCTAGTCTGTTTCAAAACTTTTGTATGGTTTATTAAAATTTATACCAGATCTTTGTAACGCAATAATAAAAAGTACCATCAACCCCATTCACATTTTTTTAATCTCAATGAGGTCTGATATCCTAAAGCAAAAATTTCTTATGAAAAATAATTTTTTTTAAATTTCTTCTACATGCGTATGCAATATATGAGTAAGTCTGATATCCCTAGTGCAAAAAGTGATTAAGGGAAATAAATTTTTTGTTTAATTTCTTGTAAAGCCTATGCAATATATGGGTAAATCTAAAAATCCAAAGGGCAAAAATTTCTTATTAAATATATTTTTTTAATTTCTTCTACATGCGTATGCAATATATGATAAGTCTGATATCCCTAGGGCATAAATTCCTTATGAAAAATTATTTTTTTAAATTTTTTTTTACATTCTTATGCAAAATATGAGTAGGTCTGATATCCCTAAAGCAAAAATTGCTTATGAAAAATAATTTTTTTTAAATTTCTTCTACATGCGTATGCAATATATGAGTAAGTCTGATATCCCTAGGGCAAAAAGTGATTATGGAAAATACATTTTTTTTTAATTTCTTCTACATGCGTATGCAATATATAGGTAGGCCTGATGTCCCTAGGGTATTTTTTTTTAAATTTCATCCACGTGCGTATGCAATATATGGATATGTCTGATATCCCCAGGGCAAAAATTTCTTATGCATGCGTATGCAATATATGATAGTTCTGATATCCCATAAAAGCAAAATTTTCTTATTAAAAATATTTTTTTTAATTTGTTCTACATGTGTATGCAATATATGAGTAAGTCTGATATCCCTAGGGCAAAGAAGTGAATAAGGGAAATAAATTTTTTGTTTAATTTCTTTAGTATGCAATATATGGGTAAGTCTGATATCCCAAGGGCAAACATTTCCTTATAAAAAATATTTATTTTTTTAATTTCTTCTACATGCGTATGCAATACAGGAGTAAGTCTGATATCCCTAGGGCAAAAATTTCTTATAAAAAATATTTTTTTTTAAATTTCTTCTACATGCGTATGCAATAAATGGGTAAGTCTGATATCCCAAGGGCAAAAATTTCTTATAGAAAATTAAATTGTTTTTAAATTTCTTCTACATGCGTATGCAATATATGGGTAAGTCTGATATCCCTAGGGTACATTTTTTTTTAAATTTCTTCTAAATGCGTATGCAATATATGGATATGTCTGATATCCCCAGGGCAAAACATAATTATTAAAAGTAATTTTTTTTTAATTTCTTATACATGCGTATGCAATATATGGGTAAGTCTGATATCCCTAGGGCAAAAAGTGATTATGGAAAATACATTTTTTTTTAATTTCTTCTACATGCGTATGCAATATATAGGTAGGCCTGATGTCCCTAGGGTATTTTTTTTTAAATTTCATCCACGTGCGTATGCAATATATGGATATGTCTGATATCCCCAGGGCAAAACATAATTATTAAAACTAATTTTTTTTTAATTTCTTATACATGCGTATGCAATATATGGGTAAGTCTGATAACCCAAGGCCAAAAATTTCTTATAAAAAATAATTTTTTTTAAATTTCTTCTACATGCGTATGCAATATATGGGTAAGTCTGATATCCCTAGGGTAATTTTTTTTTAAGTTTCTTCTAAATGCGTATGCAATATATGAGTAAGTCTGATATCCCTAGGGCAAACATTTCTTATAAAAATAAAATTTTTTTAAATTTCTTCTACATGCGTATGCAATATGGGTAATATGGTAAGTCTGATATCCCTAGGGTAATTTTTTTTAAATATTTCTTCTAAATGCGTATGCAATATATGGGTAAGTCTGATATCCCTAGGGTACATTTTTTTTTAAATTTCTTCTAAATGCGTATGGGTATGTCTGATATCCCCAGGGCAAAACATTATTATTAAAACAATTTTTTTTTAATTTCTTATACATGCGTATGCAATATATGGGTAAGTCTGATAACCCAAGGGCAAACATTTCTTATAAAAAATTATTTTTTTTTAAATTTCTTCTACATGCGTATGCAATATATGGTTAAGTCTGATATCCCTATTTTTTTTTTAAATTGCTTCTACATGGGTTTGCAATATATGTGTAAGTCTGATATCCCAAGGGCAAAAATGTCTTATGGAAAGTTATTTTTTTTTTCAAAAATTTATTTTACATGCGTATGCAATATATGAGTAATTATAATATCCCGAGGGCAAAAATTTCTGATAAAAAATTAAACATTTTGTAAATTACTTCTACATGCGTATGCAATATATGGGTAAGTTTGATATCCCTAGGGTAATTTTTTTTTAAAATTTCTTCTAAATGCGTATGCAAAATATGGGTAAGTCTGATATCCCAAGGGCAAATATTTCTAATTAAAAATAATTTAATTTAAATTTATTCTACATGCGTATGCAATATATGAGTAAGTCTGATATCCCTAGGGCAACAAATTAATTTTTTTAAACATTTCTTCTACATGGGTATGCAATATATGGGTAAGTCTAATATCCCTAGGGTAAATTGTTTTTAAATTTCTTATACATGCGTATGCAATATATGGGTATGTCTGATAACCCAAGCGCAAACATTTCTTATAAAAAATTATTTTTTTTTTAAATTTCTTCTACATGCGAATGCAATATATGGGTAAGTCTGATATCCCCAGGGCAAACATTTCTTATTAAAAATATTTTTTTTTAATTTCTTATACACGCGTATGCAATATATGAATACGTCTGATATCCCAAGGGCAAAAATTTCTTATTAAAAATAAAATTTTTTAAATTTCTTCTACATGCATATGCAATATATGGGTAAGACTGATATCCCTAGGGACATATTTATAATTAAAAAATCATTTTTTTAAAATTTCTTTTACAAGCGTATGCAATATATGAGTAAGTCTGATATCCCTAGGGCCAAAATTTCTTATGGAAAATTAAAATTTTTTTAAATTTTTTCTGCATGCGTATGCAATATATGAGTAAGTCTGATATCCCTAGGGCAAAAATTTCTTATGGAAAATTAATTTTTTTTAAATTTCTTCTACATGCGTATGCAATATATGGGTAAGTCTGATATACCTAGGTTAATTTTTTTTTTAATTTCTTTTACATGCGTACGCAATATATGGGTATGTCTGATATCCCCAGGGCAAAGAATTCTTATGCATGCGTATGCAATATATGAGTAGGTCTGATATCCCTAGAGCAAAAATTTCTAATGAAATATATATTTTTTTAATTTCTTCTACATGCGTATGCAATAAATGAGTAAGTCTGATATCCCTAGGGCAAAAATTTCGTATAAAAAATAATTTTTTTTTAAATTTCTTCTACATGCGTATGCAATATATAAGTATGTCTGATATCCCCAGGGCAAACATTTCTTATAAAAAAATTTTTTTTTTTTAAATGTTTTTTGGGTAAGTCTTATAACCCCAGGGCATTTCTTATAAAAATATTTTTTTAAATTTCTTCTACATGCGTATGCAATATATGGGTAAGTCTGATATCCCCAGGGCAAAAATTTCTTATTCAAAATAATTGTTTTTTTAATTTCTTATACATGCGTATGCAATAAATGAGTAAGTCTGATATCCCTAGGGCCAAAATTTCGTATAAAAAATAAATTTTTTTTAAAAATTTCTTCTAAATGCGTATGCAATATATGGATAAGTCTGATATCCCAAGTGCAAAAAATTTCTTATAAAAAATAAAATTTTTTTTAAATTTCTTCTACATGCGTCTGCAATATATGGGTAAGTCTGATATCCCTAGGGACTTATTTTTTTAATTTCTTCTAAATGCGTATGCAATATATGGGTAAGTCTGATATGCCTAGGGTACATTTTTTAAAATTTCTTTTACATTCAAATGCAATATATGAGTATGTCTAATATCCCCAGGGCAAAAAATTCTTATGCATGCGTATGCAATATATGGGTAGGTCTGATATCCCTAGAGCAAAAATTTTTATGAAAATAAATTTTTTTTATATTCCTTGGGTAAGTCTTGTCCCAAGGGCAAAAAATTCTTATTAAAAATAAATGTTTTTTAAATTTCTTATAAATGCGTATGCAATATAGGAGTAAGTCTGATATCCCTAGAGTAAATTTTTTTAAAATTTCGTATGCAATATATGGGTATGTCTGATATCCCCAGGGCAAAAATTTCTTATTCAAAATAAATTTTTTTTAAATTTCTTCTACATGCGTATGCAATAAATGGGTAAGTCTGATATCCCAAGGGCAACAATTTCTTATGGAAAATTAAATTTTTTTTAATTTTTTCCATGCGTATGCAATATATGATTAAGTCTGATATCCCTAGGGCAAACATTTCTCATAAAAAATAATTTTTTTTTTAATTTCTTCTAAATGCGTATGCAATATATGGGTATGTCTGATATCCCCAGGGCAAACATTTTTATTCAAAATAAATTTTTTTTAAATCTCTTCTACATGCGTATGCAATAAATGGGTAAGTCTGATATCCCAAGGGCAAAAATTTCTTATTAAAAATACATTTTTTTTAATTTCTTCTACATGCGTATGCATTATATGGCTAAGTCTGATATCCCTAGGGCAAAAATTTATTATGGAATATTAAAATTTTTTTAAATTTCTTCTGCAATATATGAGTAAGTCTGATATCCCTCGCTGTTGTTGGCAGACTGATTCACTTTGTTTAGGCGGGCAATAAGACGGTTACACTTTTTTTGGCGCGAATACTTTAAAAAAATACCTACTATCAACTGCCTCCTCATGACAGAATTGCCATTACTGTTTGGGAATTCCAAAACCAGAGACTTGCAAAACAGTCATTTTTGAAAAATTCCTAACCTTAAAATGGCCGTAGAACAGCCAATAGAGCGACAGAAATCTATCACTGCTTTTTGGAAACATTGGAAGCTGTACTTTAAGACTACGTTCCAAGAAATATTAATTTAAAGCCGGAAATAATTTTTAAACACATGCAAAGTCATTTTTGTCATAATTTTCAGTCATTTTTGAAAAGTTTCTAACCTTAAAATGGCCGTAGAACAGCCAATAATAGAACTACAGAAATCTATCACTGCTTTTCGGAAACATCGGAAGCTGTTCTTTAAGACTACATTCCAAGAAATATTTATTTAAAGCCGGATATAAGTTTTATACACTTGAAAACAGTCATTTTTGAAAAATTCTTAACCTTACAAGGGCCGTAGAACAGCCTATAATAGAGCTACAAATTTTAAATTTTTAAATATAAACTTTAATTTTAATCTTAATATTAATTTTAATATCAATTTTAGCAATAATATATATTTCAGTAATAATAAATATATATTTATTTTTTTACATTGATTTTTTTCATTTTTTTATTCTTAGTCTGCGCCCACTGTGCCAAAAAGCAAATGGTGGAAATGCTTGGCTGTGATTGGCTGACTGTATGAGTGTTGTGAAACTTACCCCATGTGGTGAAAAGAGATGGCAATATGTGCAAAGGGGCGGGCGCTGTTGTTGGCTGTGTTGGCAGGGGGCGCTGTTGTTGGCTGTTTGGCAGGGGCGTTTGTTGCTGCGGTTGTCGGCGGGGGGTGGTGGGAGCGCTGTTGTTGGCTGACACGTCACTGATTTACTTTGTTTAGGTGGGCAATAAGACGGTTACACTTTTTTTTGGCGCGAAAAAATACTTTGAAAAAAATACCTACAGCTGCGAAAAAAATAATAGGACCACAAGCAAATTTTCCAAAGACGTTATTGCTACATTTGTAACATTTAGAAACCTTTGAATACGTTTTTAGAATGAGAAGACTCTTAAAAATTATGAAAGGAAAAAAATCCGTGGTTTATTTACCGTTTTTATTAAATTTAAGGAATTTTATGAAAAAAAATAGGGAAATTAGGCGAAAAGAATAATAGGACCACTTAAAATTACAAAAATCACTTAAATGATTACTGAAACATAATTGTATATTAAAGCTAAGATTATTCAATAAATTTCATGTTTATTTGGGATGCCTTTATTGGCTATAAAGGCTACGCAATGTCCTGGAATCGATTCTATTAAGTCCTGAAACCGTTTAAGAGGAATCTGGTTTCAGGACTCCTGAAATTCTTCCCATACTGATCCGATGATGGTTGGCTTAACTGTAGTAACTGCCTTTTGATATTAGACCACCGATTTTCAATGGGATTAAGGTCTGATGACTGCGCAGGCCACTCAAAAACTTTCACAAAATGTTTTCTTAACCATTCCTTTGGTTTTTCCTGGGGTCATTGTCTTGTTGAAAGACGCAAACTAGCGGCATCTCATATTCTGTGTTAGGAAGCATCAAATATCAAAAACATAACAGTATACATGCTGATCCATTAAGTTTTTCATACAATATAGTCGACCTACTCCATAGTAAGAAAAAGATCCAAATACCATTACACTTGAGCCTTCATGTTTAATGATTTTTCCAGTGTATTTTGGATTGTTTTCTGATTAAAGAGGACTCCTGGCGTATAAACGAGAACCTTTTCCACGAAACATAACAACTTAACTGTAATATTTCTATAAAATATTCCCACATTTTGGGGATGTCCAATTAAGATGTTCCTTTGCGAATTCCATGCGCTTACTAATATGTATAACTTTTAAAAGAGGGACTGTTCCTGGGCCTCCGGGCTTTTGAGTTTTGTTCTCTGGGTCATGTGTAAACTTTTTGCACTGACGCAGTTATATTGAGGTCCTTTTTGAGCTCAGTTGCAGCCCTAAAATGATCCCTCTTTTCCTCGCGGATCCATCTTTTGACGTGAAACTGGGCCAGGAATCGCTTTTGTGCAATTGTTTCAGTCTTGTCTTTGTAGTTTATTGCGTTCCGTATTATTTTATTTGAATACCCAACCAATCGAACAACTTCTTGAAAGGATTTCCCAATCAAAATCGATTTTTTTGATTATATCACTATTTTCCGAACTCCAGTGTTTTCCACGAGCCTTGGATTTGATTTAGCTTACTCTTGATGATCAAAATAATAAAATCAAAGTCAAATCCCTTAACCACATGCTTTTCGTCAAAGTAATTCTGCGAAATATAGCAGTTTCTATGAAGAATGCAAAAGTGGTCCTACTATTTTTTTTCGCATTTTTAAGCTTAATATTGAGAACCATTTCAAGGGCAGTTCTACTTTTTTCTTATACGGGGAATACTAAGCAATATTAAAAAAAACAAGACTTGAAAAAATCGCAACACTAATTGTTTGTTTTTTGATCAATTAGACAAGGTGTCATAGTAGTCCTATTATATTTTTCGCCACTGTACAATCAACTGCCTCCTCATGACAGAATTGGCATTACTGTTTGGGAATTCCAAAACCAGAGACTTGCAAAACAGTCATTTTTGAAAAGTTTCTAACCTTAAAATGGCCGTAGAACAGTCAATAATAGAGCTACAGAAATCTATCACTGCTTTTTGGAAACATTGGAAGCTGTACTTTAAGACTACGTTCCAAGAAATATTTATTTAAAGCCGGAAACAATTTTTATACACTTGAAAACAGTCATTTTTGAAAAAATCTTAACCTTACAAGGGCCGTAGAACAGCCTATAATAGAGCTACAAATTTTAAATTTTTAAATATAAACTTTAATTTTAATCTTAATATTAATTTTAATATCAATTTTAGCAATAATATATATTTCAGTAATAATAAATATATATTTATTTTTTTACATTGATTTTTTTCATTTTTTTATTCTTAGTCTGAGCCCACTGTGCCAAAAAGCAAATGGTGGAAATGCTTGGCTGTGATTGGCTGACTGTATGAGTGTTGTGAAACTTACCCCATGTGGTGAAAAGAGATGGCAAATATGTGCAAAGGGGCGGGCGCCGTTGTTGGCTGTGCCGGTAGGGGGCGCTGTTGTTGGCTGTGTTGGCGGGGGCGCTGTTGTTGGCTGTGGCTCATGCGGTTGACGGCGGGGGTGGTGGGAGCGCTGTTGTTGGCTGACACGTCACTGATTCACTTTGTTTAGGCGGGCAATAAGACGGTTACACTTTTTTTGGCGCGAAAAAATACTTTGAAAAAATACCTACAATCCACTGCCTCCTCATGACAGAATTGCCATTACTGTTTGGGAATTCCAAAACCAGAGACTTGCAAAACAGTCATTTTTGAAAAATTCCTAACCTTAAAATGGCCGTAGAACAGCCAATAATAGAGCTACAGAAATCTATCACTGCTTTTTGGAAACATTGGAAGCTGTACTTTAAGACTACGTTCCAAGAAATATTTATTTAAAGCCGGAAATAATTTTTTAAACACATGCAAAGTCATTTTTGTCATCATTTTCAGTCATTTTGAAAAGTTTCTAACCTTAAAATGGCCGTAGAACAGCCAATAATAGAGCTACAGAAATCTATCACTGCTTTTTGGAAACATTGGAAGCTGTACTTTAAGACTACGTTCCAAGAAATATTTATTTAAAGCCGGAAATAATTTGTATACACTTGAAAACAGTCATTTTTGAAAAAATCTTAACCTTACAAGGGCCGTAGAACAGCCTATAATAGAGCTACAAATTTTAAATTTTTAAATATAAACTTTAATTTTAATCTTAATATTAATTTTAATATCAATTTTAGCAATAATATATATTTCAGTAATAATAAATATATATTTATTTTTTTACATTGATTTTTTTCATTTTTTTATTCTTAGTCTGCGCCCACTGTGCCAAAAAGCAAATGGTGGAAATGCTTGGCTGTGATTGGCTGACTGTATGAGTGTTGTGAAACTTACCCCATGTGGTGAAAAGAGATGGCAATATGTGCAAAGGGGGGCGGGGGGCGCTGTTGTTGGCTGTGTTGGCAGGGGGCGCTGTTGTTGGCTGTGGGCTCATGCGGTTGTTGGCGGGGGGTGGTGGGAGCGCTGTTGTTGACTGACACGTCACTGATTCACTTTGTTTAGGCGGGCAATAAGACGGTTACACTTTTTTGCGCGAAAAATACCTACAATCAACTGCCTCCTCATGACAGAATTGCCATTACTGTTTTGGAAATTCCAAAACCAGAGACTTGCAAAACAGTCATTTTTGAAAAATTCTGAAACACAGAAATTCTATCACTGCTTTTTGGAAACATTGGAAGCTGTACATTTTGACGTTTTATAAAATATTGTGACTATAAATAATTTTAAGACTACGTTCCAAGAAATAGTGAATTTAAAGCCGGAAATAATTTTTAAACAAATACAAAATCATTTTTATCATCATATTCAGTCATTTTTGAAAAGATTATTCAATAAATTTTGTTTACTGTTTGGCTATCAAGGCTGCGCAATGTCCTGGAATCAATTGTATTGAATCCTGAAACCGTTCCAGAGGAATCTGGTTTCAGGACTCCTAAATCTTCCCATACTGATCCGATGATGGTTGGCTTAACTGTAGTAACTGCCTTTTGATATTAGACCACCGATTTTCAATGGAGTTAAGGTCTGATGACTAGTGCCACTCAAAAGCTTTCACAAAATGTTTTCTTAACATTTTCCTTTGGTTTTCCTGGGGTCATTGTCTTGTTGAAAGACCCCAAACTAGCAGCATCTATATTCTGTGTTGGGAAGCATCAAATATCAAAACATAACGAGTATACATGCTGATCCATTAAGTTTTTCATACAACATAGTGACCTACTCCATAGTAAGAGAAAAGATCCATATACCATTACATTTGAGCCTTCATGTTTAATGGTTTTTCCAGTGTATTTTGGATTGTTTTTCTGATCAAAGAAGGACTCTACATTATAAACGAGAACCTTTTCATGTTAGCATAACAACTTAACTGTAATGTTTCTATAAAATATTCCCACATTTTAGGGATGTCCAATTAAGATGTTCCTTTGCGAATGCGCTTACTAATATGTAACTTTTAAAGAGGGACTGTTCCTGGGCCTCCGGGCTTTTGAGTTTTGTGCTCTGGGTCGTGTATGAGCTTTTTGCACTGGCGCAGTTATACCCTTTTTTTTTTGAGCTCAGTTGCGGCCTAAATAGTCCCTCTTTTCTCGCGGATCCATCTTTTGAGCGTGAAACTGGGCCAGGAATCACTTTTGTGCAATTGTTTCGGTCTTTCTTTGTAGTTTATTGCGTTCCGTATTTTTATTTGAATACCAACAAATCGAACAACTACTTGAAAGGATTTCCCAATCAAAATCGATTTTTTGGTTATATCACTATTTTCCGAACTCCAGTGTTTTCCACGAGCCTTGGATTTGGTTTAGGTTACCTTGATGATCAAAATAATAAAATCAACGTCAAATCCCTTAACCACATGCTTTTTCGTCAAAATAATTCTGCGAAATATAGCGGTTTCTATGAAGAATGCAAAAGTGGTCCCTATTATTTTTTTCAGCATTTTTTAAGCTCTTTGTCCATAAAAAAATAAAAAACATAATATTGAGAACCATTTCAAGGGCAGTTCTACTTTTTTTCTTATTAGGGAATACTAAAGCAATATTTAAAAAAAACAAGACTTGAAAAAATCGCAGCACTAATTGTTTGTTTTTTGATCAGATAGACAAGGTGTCATAGTAGTCCTATTATATTTT
>JAEIFT010000843.1:0-63197 GCA_018904225.1 Lordiphosa mommai
AACGCTAAAACCACCCCGTCACCCATTATCCGACCTTGAGGGTGAGTAAGCGCAAAGCTAAAAAACTTTATCCTATTTAATTGGCCTAGAGCTTTCAAACCAAATTGAATACATATCGGCTAAAAACCCACCCCCCGCACCCATAATCCGACCTTTGCAGTGAACTTCCCGAAATAAAAAAAACACGTGTTTCCATTTATTCTGACCCTAGATCTTACAAAACGAATTTTATTCAGATCGGGTCACAAATAATACATTGTCACTGAACCGAAATACGCCCACCATTATTCTTGCCTGTGGGCAGAAATTCTACCACCGAAAATCAAATGTATAATTATTTTCTATAATGTGTTCACAAACCGATTTTGAAGCCAATCGGATTAAAAATAGGTTTTTACTTAGCATTTTCCGACTTTTCGTGCGGATTTTTCCATTGGAAAATCTTATGTCTAATTATTTTGCATACTATCTTACAAACCGAGTTTGAAGTCAATCGGATGTAAAATAGTGTTTTCCTTATAAATTTTCCGGCCATTTTTCCTTGTGGGCGGATTTTCCACCAACAAAAAATCCATGCCTAATTATTTAGCAAACTACCCTTACAAACCGAGTTTGAAGCCAAACGGATGAAAAATAGTTTTTCCATGAAGAATTTTCCGGCTATTTTCCTTGTGGGTGGATTTTCCACAATCGAAAAATCACATGTCTAATTATTTAACATATTATCTTTACGAACCGAATTTGAAGCCAATCGGATGAAAAACGGTTTTTTCCATGGAATTTGCAAATTTCCCGACTTTTCAGTCGCATTTTCCAACATCGGAAAATCTTATGTCAAGTATTTTGCATACTATACATACAAACCGAGTTTGAAGTCAATCCAGCCAAAATAGTTTTCATATAGAATTTTCCGGAGTATTTTTCTTTAATGGGCGAATTTTCCAACATTTGAAAATCTCATGTCCAATTACTTACCCTTACTACCCTTACAAACCGAGTTTGAGCAAACGGAAAAGTCATCCGGAAAATCTCAAGTCTAATTATTCTGCTTACCATCCTCACAAACCAGTTTGAAGTCAATCGGATGAAAAATAGTTTTTCATGAAGAATTTTCCTGCCATTTCCTTGTGTGGGCGGATTTTTCCGAAATCTGGGAAACAGGTGTCCAATTATTTCGCTTACTTTACTTACAAACCAAATTTCAAGTCAATCGGATGAAAATAAAAAATTTTCCCCATAGTAGCTTTTCCGGGAGTTTCCACCCCTTAAGGGTGGAATTTTCCAAACCCCGCCTTAGTGCTCACTTTCAACTCATAAGGAAACTTCTGTGAAAATTTCAGCTTTCTATGTCTTACCGTTCAGGCTCGTTGATTGCCAATCAGTGAGTGAATCAGTGAGTCAGTCAGTCAGTCAGGACAAACTCTTTTATATATAGAGACTAGCATATAACCCGGCGCGCTTCGCTTCGCCACCATCAGTATGGCCGCCAAAATAATGAAAAAACGTTGGTAATGATACCACCCCCGCCCCCATTTTCCGACCATCACAAATGAGAAAATTATTTTCCACCTACTTGGCCCGTTAAGCGGACAAACGCTAAAACCACCCCCGTCACCCATTATCCGACCTTGAGGGTGAGTAAGCGAAAAGCTAAAAACTTTATCCTATTTAATTGGCCCATAGAGCTTTCAAACCAAATTGAATACATATCGGCTAAAAACCCACCCCCGCACCCATAATCCGACAGCACGCAGTGAACTTCCCAAAATAAAAAAACGTGTTTCCATTCTGACCCTAGATCTTACAAAACGAATTTTATTCAGATCGGGTCACAAAATAGCCATTGTCACTGAATCGAAATCGCCCACCATTATTCTTGCCTGTGGGCAGAAAATCTACCACCGAGAAATCAAATGTGATAATTATTTTCTAAAATGTGTTCACAAACCGATTTTGAAGCCAATCGGATTAAAAATAGGTTTTACTATATAGCATTTTCCGACTTTTCGTGTGCGGATTTTCCATTGGAAAATCTTATGTCTAATTATTTTGCATACTATCCTTACAAACCGATTTAGTCAATCGGATGAAAATAGTGTTTTCATATAGAATTTTCGGCCATTTTCTTGTGGGTGGATTTTCCACCAACAAAAATCACATGCCTAATTATTTAGCAAACTACCCTTACAAACCGAGTTTGAAGCCAAACGGATGAAAAATAGTTTTTTCCATATGGAATTTTCCGGGAATATCCCGACTTTTCGAGCGCATTTTCCAACATCGGAAAATCTTATGTCTAATTATTTGGCTTACCATCCCCACAAACCGAGTTTGAAGTCAATCGGATGAAAATGGTTTTTCCATGAAGAATTTTCCGGCCATTTTCCTTGTGGGCGGATTTTCCGAAATCTGGGAAACAGGACACCTGTTTTTTTGCTTACTTTACTTACAAACCAAATTTCAAGTCAATCGGATGAAAAACAAAATTTTCCCCATAGTAGCTTTTCCGGGAGTTTTCCACCCCTTAGGGTGGAATTTTCCAAAACCCCGCCTTATTGCTCACTTTCAACTCATAAGGAAACTTCTGTGAAAATATCAGCTTTCTATGTCTTACCGTTCAGGCTCTACGTTGATTGCCAATCAGTGAATCAGTGAATCAGTCAGTCAGTCAGGACAAACTCTTTTATATATAGAGAGATAATTAACCTACTTAAATTAATAAAGAATAAGATTGGAATAAAAATTTATACACGTTAATATACATGTATATTTCCCTTAAATCACGTGTTTATCATGCTCTTTTACATGCCATCCAAAATAGGTTCTTTTGGAACGTGTTATTCACACATTCTTTTAGCAGCGAACGCCTCACATATGTGCAAAATTGCCTTCGACGGATGTTCATCTGGAAGCGTTCTTTAATAAAGAGAAGTGGAAGCGAACCCGAACGTTTTACGAAGTTGAAACCAACAACAAAAACACGTGCCAAAATACGTTCCCAAAGAACCATTCCTTTTGGGTTTCACCGCTTAACAAAAGCGAATGGAACTTTTCACTTGTTGGGAACTACTTCTTCGGTGAGAAAGAAGTATGAAAGATGTGCATTTTTCATGCTTCCAAGTCCGACTGGGTACTTATATGAGCAACATTGTTTGTCTCTTTCCTTCTTATGCACACATTAAGCACACTTTTGCATTCGTTTTGCTTCGTTGTTGTTTTTTCCGGCCTACGTTGCCGTGAGAGAGTCAGAGTGCAGCATTCTCTCTCGCTCGCGATTTTTGTTATGTTTAGTCCAGACGTTGTCACCCAAGACGTACACGGCCGAACACATTCGGCAAATTCACACAGACACGAGCCGAACACATGCCGAGCCCTTCGCAAAGAGAGTAAAAATCAAGCAAAGCCAATCAGTGCTCGCTAGCCTTCAACAAGGTAGGTTCGAGCCGCTTTGCGTCGCATTATATTCGCACACCAATTCACTCTCATTTTTTTGCCTCGCTCTTTGTGACTAAGGCTGGTTTAGTCACAAAAATTACAATAATTATTTTATTAAGAATATATTATCATTCATTATTTGAATAAATAATTACTTAATTATAATTAATTATTTTGTAGTGAAAAGATATTGGCCAGTCGGTTCTTTTGTAATTAAAACGAAGGTCTAGTTTTGTTTTGGTACTTGCCCGTGAGGCCAGGCAAATTTGAATAATTCTTTATTCTTTAACTCAAAAGTCTTAGACCTAAATACATAAAGTTTGGCTGCGCTTATAGATATATATATGTACCAGGTAATAAGTTTGAGCGGCCGCTCTTATGCGGTGCTTTTACATACATATAAACAAAAGGCTTAAATTACAGTTGGAGCGGCAGCGCCGGGCTAATGAGAAATGCATACTCAGCGTAGGGCTGGCTGCCTATAGTACTTATATGTGTGTATCAGTCATATGTATATAATATGTTTTATAAATGCAAGTAAATATATTTCTTCTTATCGCAACTTCGTATTTAAGTAGAGGTATGTGTACAGTGAGCACATGCTAAGATGTCTCTAATGCACGCATACTACACCTCCCCTTTTAAAAAAGAATAATGTAGTTATTATATGGAATTATTCTTCAAAATATATTTGTTCATTATTTTTATAAGTAATTTTATTTTAATTATTAATTATATTATTTTTTTTTTTTTTTTTAATTTTTGTTTTTTTTTTTTTTTATATATTCCGTTTTTATGTGCAAACTTTAACCTATCCTTATGGATTTTAATCTTTTTTTTTATCTGCTAATGTACAGTTATTTCTATCGTCTATGCTTACTATTTTGTATGGTCCCTTATAACTGTTATCTAGCTTATGTCCTGTGTTGTTTTTGACTAACACTAAGTCTCTATATTTATGGTTATTCTATTTGTATTTCTATCAAAATTAATTTTTGTTTTTCTTTAGTTTTACTTACTAACGAGTTAGATCTGTTAAGTGCTACCTGTAATCTAAACTTAACTTCCTTATCATATGCCTCATAATTGTAAAAAGGGTAGCTTATTTTAGATTTCTCCAAAAGTCGTATTTGGGGGGTTTTTGCAAAAATAAGTTCAAAAGGGCAGTAGCCATGAACAGTAGATGGGGTGGTTTTGTAGCAATATGTAAAGTACTTTAACCTTTCGTCCCAGTCATCTTTGTCAAGAGATATGTAGGATCGTACATATTCATTGAACGTTCTATGGGTGCGTTTTACTGCACCCAGTGTTTGATGATGGTGGGGTGTTGATGTTAGGTGTTTTGCATAATTCTGTGAAAATGCTATTTTTGTACTCTGAACCCATATCCGTAATAAGCGTTCTCATAGGGCCATAGATAAGAATAAAATGATCAAATATAGCTTTTGCTACAGCTTTTGCATGCTTTGATTTTTATTGTTACTGATATTAAATATTTTTGTCAGGTCACAAAGGATTGTGACGGCGTATTCATTGCCGTTTGCAGACTTTGGCAATGGTCCAATAGTGTCGATTTGGACTATATCATATGCTTTTGTGGGTGTGTCAGTGATTATCATTGGTTCTTTATTATATTTTATAGTTTTGTTTTTGTTACAAAATGAGCATTTTTTTTATGTAATCTTTAATGTCGTGTGTCATATTTTTCCAATGATATTTTTGTTTAATTTTATTTGTTGTAGGATTGATTCCTGGGTGGCCACCATTAACAGGATCATCGTGAAATTCTTTTATTATTTTATCGATCGATTTATTGTCATTTATATAAATTGTTTTAGGCGTTATCACGATTTGAATTTCATTAAGGTTTTTGTTTCCCATTTCTTTAAATTCTTCAACCCGGGTATAATGAAACAATTTGTCATCTAAGGACAATTGTAAATTGGTGATTCCCAGATTACCGGCTTCCAGTTTGAGCCTCGAAAATAACACAGGGCAACAAAATGACCACTTTTGTGAGGTCTGGCCTTCCCGATGCAAAATTCTGTTCCTGTTCTGCGCCCTGATTCTAAAGTGGTCTCGGTTTTTTTCCATCAGCTCTTGTTTGCGAGAAATCGCGTAAAAACCATTTTGCTGTTTTTAGCTTATGGAAAATTTTGGGGTCACACCAAGCACAAATTTGTAGGTTTATAAGTTTTATGCGGTACTACATACTTCAATGCAGCCATAAAAAATCAAGCGAGCCGCATCAGCAAATCCGAAAGTGACTAATTTGGACCTTGAAGATAATTTTTTTTCCAATTTATAGCAAATTTTTAAAATAAACCGTCATCTACAACCTATTGCATAAATCGTAAAATTAAAACAACTATTTTAGCATATACCTAACATATCCGCTATTTTTACGAATTTTTTTGCACTTTTATCAGCTCGTTGGACTAAGCTACAGCCGTTTTTACATGAAAAAGTAAATTAAATTTTATGGCAGGACTAATTGATTTATTCACAAAATGTGTATAGGAAATATGAAAAGGCTACTCGATTTAGCATAGCTCTTACATTAATAGTCAAACAAATGTACAATAACATTCCGGCAGTACAGGAAATATAAAAAGGCTACTCGATTTAGCATAGCTCTTACATTAAGAGCCAAACAAATGTACAATAACATTCCGGCAGTACTAGATTTAAAAAAAGTGGTGACATACTGTTAGACCACAAAAAAACGATTATTGGATCAAATTAAACCAAAAAAATTTCAACTTTGGGGAAAATTTTTTGTAATCAGTACTGCCGGAATGTTATTGTGGATTTGTTTGATTATTAATGTAAGAGCTATGTTAAATCGAGTAGCCTTTTTCATATTTCCTATACACATTTTGTGAATTAATCAAGTAGTCCTGCCATAAAATTTAATTCACTTTTTCGTGAAAAAACGGCTGTAGCTTAGCAATGACATTCCGGCAGTACTAGATTTAAAAAAATTTCCCCAAAATTCAAATTTTTAGCTTTAATTTGATTTAAGTGGTGACATACTGTTAGGTGGACCACAAAAAAACGATTATTAAATCAAATCAAACCAAAAAAATTCCAACTTTGGGGAAAATTTTTTAATCTAGTACTGCCGGAATGTTATTGTACATTTGTTTTATTAATGTAAGAACTATGCTAAATCGAGTCGCCTTTTCATTTTTCCTATACACATTTTGTGAATTAATCAAGTAGTCCTGCCATAAAATTTAATTCACTTTTTCGTGAAAAAACGGCTGTAGCTTAGTCCAACAAGCTGATAAAAGTGCAACAAAATTCGTAAAAATAGCGGATATGTTTGGCTATATGCTAAAATAATTGTTTTAATTTTACGATTTATGCACTAGGTTGTAGATGACGGTTTATTTTGAAAAATTTGCTATAAATTGAGAAAAATTATCTTCAAGGTCCACTTTAGTTACTTTCGGGTTTGCTGATGCGGCTCGCTTGATTTTTTATGGCTGCATTGAAGTATGTAGTACCGCATAAACTTATAAACCTACAAATTTGAGCTTGGTGTGACCCCCATAATTTTCCATAAGCTAAAAACAGCAAAATGGTTTTTCCGCGATTTCTCGCAAACAAGAGCTGATGGAAAAACCGAGACCAGTTTTGGAATCAGGGCACAGAACAGGAACAGAATTTGCATCCAGAAGGCCAGACCGAAATGGCTGTTGCCCTGTGTAATTGACCTAAGTCGATTTTCTCGCAAGTAATCAAGTCATTCACATTAAAAGAGCTACAAATTCGTTTTCCTTTTTTGAATAAAATATTCGGGAAGTTGAAAATAAGCTCGACATGTCTTTTAACTTCATATTTGTATTTGGGAGCCTTAAGACTCTTTTGGGTAATGTGTTTATCATTTTCATTATTTGACACTGTCGCTCTTGAGCGTGTAGTCATTCTCATAATTTTACAAGCTTCGCTTGCAAGTTTTTTCAAATCAGATATTTCTATGCGGGATAGCGCATCCGCGGCATAGTTTTCTTTTCCAGCTATGTACTCCACCACAAAGTCCTCTAGATCAAGTCTCATACGGGTTAGTTTAGATGAAGGATTTTTCATCGAAAATAGATACGTTAATTGACGGTGGTCTGTTTTCACTAAAAATCTTATTCCGTAAAGGTAAGGTCGGAAATAGGTTATTGCCCAATGAATTGCTGCGAGTTCCTTTTCTATTGTTGCCTTATTTGATTCACCTTTGGTGAAGGCTCTTGAAGCATATGCAACTGGCAGTTGCTTACCTTCATATTCTTGGCTTAAAACAGCGCCGCATGCAAATCCGCTTGCGTCTGTGGTAATGCAGAATTGTCTATAGAAGTCTGGATATTTTAATATTTGTGGGCTTAAAAGAGCATCTTTAAGGAGTTAATTTTAAATTTTTTTCTTAAATATTAATTTGAAAAGTGTATATTAATTTTGCCCAGAAGTTTGTAACGCATTGAAATATTCATTTCCGACCCCATAAACTATATATATTCTTGATCAGGACGACGAGCCGAGTTCATTTCCGCTTGTCCGTCCGTCCGTCTGTCTGTCCGTCTGTCCGTCTGTCCGTCAGTCCGTCTGTCCGTCTGTCCGTCTGTCTGTTTCTACGCGAACTAGTCTCTCAGTTTTAAAGCTATCGAGCTGAAATTTTGCACAGAGTCTTCTTTTTACTGCACGCAACTAATATGTCGGAACCGGCCGGATCGGATAACTATATCATATAGCTGCCATAGGAACGATCGGTCTAAGAACAAGTTCTAGTTTGAAAAACTTTTTTGTTTTCCATCGTAGCGTCACTAATCTTGGTATATGTTAGTTTTATATACTTTCACATAATTCTGGAAAAATGTATCAAAATCGGATCACTATAGCATATAGCTGCCATAGGAACGATCGGTCGAAAAATAAGTCTTTGTGAGAAAAACTTTTTTGACTTCCATCGTAGCGTCTCCAATCGTAGTATAAATTTGTTTTATATGTTTCCACACAATTCTGAAAAAATTGATCAAAATCGGATGACTATAGCATATAGCTGCCATATAAACGGACGGTCAAAAAACTACTTCTAGTGAGAAAAACTTTTTTGTTTTTTATCGTAGTGTCCCCAATCTTGGTATATATTAGTTTTATATGCTTTCACATAATTTCGAAAAAAATTATCAAAATCGGATGACTATAGCATATAGCTGCCAAAGGACCGATCGGTCGGAAAATGTGTTTTACTAAGAAAAGTTTTTTTTATGGTATCAAATTTTTATTATCAATGATTTAAAAATTTTAAATATCTGATATCTATATCGTATATATATTTTTCCAATTAAATCAGTTGGAGTAAAGTTTTTCAAGTGTATTAAAACTTCGGCACAGTCGAAGTTAGCTTTGCCTTCTCGTTTCTACTGAGTTTTGTTAATACTCTTGCAATTTCTGCGAATTTTGGAATAAATCTCCTATAATAGTTGCAGAATGCGACGAATCTTTTAGTATCGTCCGCTGATTGAGGAATTGGGTAGTTTTTGATGACATTATATCTACTTTCGTCAGGCAAAATGCCTTGATCTGTACACTTGTGTCCCAAATAAGTGACTTCATGACTGAAAAATGAACATTTATCTGGATGCAATTTAAGATTGTACTTTCTGCATATTTCAAATACATCTTGATGGTTTTTGAGCATGTGGTTTTCAGAGCAACCCAGCACTACTAAGTCATTCATATACAAGAATGCTTGGGAAGGTGTTAGCCCTGCAAGTGCCATTGTCATCATTCTCTGAAAAGAGTTTGGTTCTATTGTTAAACCATATGGTAATCTTTTAAATCTATAGGTACCATTGTCTGCCGTAAAGGACGTAATGTCACGTGAATTTGCACAAAGTTCAATTTGATGAAAGCCTGACATTAAGTCTAGGCATGAAAAATATTTAGCTCTTCCAAGTTGATCTAAAATGTCATCAATTCTGGGCAATGGGAATTTATCTGCTATTAATTTTTTGTTAATAGCTCTATAGTCAAAAGCAAGTCTCCAAAAATTATTATGAGATATCGGTTCATCTTCAGTCGCAAATATATCTGTCCAACCAAAGTGCCAGGAATTCTGGGGCTGGATAACGAAATGTGTCCTTGTTGGGACACTCGACAACTTGTTCGAATTGTAGACTTCACTTTCACCAATAAGACCGCACAATCTCAGCTCAGTTTCGCAAGTGTCTTTTTAATTAGATAAACAATAACTTATAACTAAAGAGCGCTCCCTTGGCTCATGAGTATGAGTGAGATAATTAGAATTAGATAAACGAGAGTGTGAGAGAGCATAGGAGCAAGCTGAGATAAACTGCATTACTTAAGACTATTGAGTGACTTCATTTAGCTTCATCAATTGACAACTTAAACTATCTTTTAAATGCTTAATTTAACGTAAATCTAAACTCCATGAAATGACTGAACATCGGCCGCGTTGAAGGACCGCAGGTCTTCAAACTAATTTTCATCGACTGGCAGAGGTGCTAATTTGTGGATGGCTGGTTTGACCAGCCCAGATTTAGTGCAAACGATTGCCACGCGCACTTTGCCATCTGCGCCTTGTATTGTTTCCTCGACCTTCCCGAGCCTCCACTGTTGAGGTGGGCAGTTGTCCTCGTGGATAACGACGACTGTTCCGACTTCCAGATCCTTCGACTCCTTGGTCCTTTTCTGACGATGTTGCAGACTCAAGAGGTAGTCTCTTGACCAGTCTGCCCAGAACCTTCGTTTGATGCTGCAGATCAGCTGATATCACTGTAAGTAGGTCAGACTGGCGCCTTTTGTTGGCGGCGTTGACGCGTCTGGCAGCCCAACTAGCGTTGTTCCTACCAGCAGGTGCGCTGGAGTGATGGCCTCTCCGTCGTTCGGGTTGGTGCTGTCTGCGATGATTGGACGCGAATTCAAAATTGCCTCCACGTCGACCAGCACTGTTTCCAGCTCGTCTTGGCGAAGTACTGCGCTGCCGATGGCCTTGAGCAGCAAATTCTTCGCTGATTTGACAGCTGCCTCCCAAAGGCCTCCAAAATGCGGTGCTCGTGGTGGGATGAACATAAAGGTTATCCCTCGAGCCGCAGCAAATGTTGTGATGGCATCCTTGTGGACGTTGAATTGACTCGTTAAATCGGCAAGGATACGTGCAGCACCCACGAAATTCGTGGCGTTGTCGCAATAAATCTTCTTGACTAGTCCACGTCGGCCGACAAACCTGGATAAACACATGAGAAAAGATTTAGAAGTAAGATCAGTGACGAGCTCTAGGTGAACAGCCTTGGATGTAAAGCAGACAAATACTGCGAGATACATTTTCACTGGTGATTTGCCTCTAATCCCTGGAGTAACCGAGATTGGACCGCAGAAGTTCAAATGGTCTATTTTCACATAGCCGATCGGCAGGAAGATTGCCCATTATTTGAGACGATAATATCGGCTTGTATCTAAAGCAATGTACACAATCACGAACGACTGCGCTACATTCTCTTCGAGCATTTTTAAGCCAAACTTGCTGCCGAAGAATGCCAATGAGAATTCGAGCGCCAGCGTGACAGTTTGTGCGATGCAATTACTGAAGATACAGCTTTATAAATCTACAATTCTTTGGCATGAGTAGGGGAAATTTAATGTTGTGCGGTAAAGGTGCATTAAGCAATCGACCACCAACTCGCAACAACCACCACACGCTATCATCATCTTGGTGTGGGTATAAAAATGGATTCAGTTTCTGAATCGAGGGCTGCAATACGACTGACTTTTTTAATTTTTTTCTTCTTCGAACGATATATGTTGCAAAACATGGATGACTACAATGAATGCGAAATGGAGCTCATCAGGAGTAAGCTCACGTGATGTATGTTTGATGCGTTTTCCTTTTATAAATCGGAACATATAAGCGACTACTCGAATAATCTTTATATATGAGTTCTTCGATAGGATGAGGCGATAGATCGGCTGCGATCATTACTGTGGCGGACTTGCGTTTCTCCAATAAATCTTGCTTTTCAGACATTTCAAAATGAGGGTTAATTGGCCACAATCGCTCATTACGTTGTAAAAACTCTGGACTATTGAACCAGCACGATTCTTCTAGTTCAGCTACTGAGCAGCCGCGCGAAACTAAATCTGCAGGGTTCTCCTTAGTTGGAACATGCCGCCAAGTCGCCTCGGGTGTCAATTCTTGGATGTTTGCTACTCGATTAGCAACAAATGTGTTCAGTCTGGATGGGTGCATCTTTAGCCAATGTAACACTACCTCTGAGTCAGACCAAAATACGACCTGGTTAATTGGAATATCCAAAATCTGCCTGACCTTGTCCCACAGAATAGCGAGCAATTCCGCTGCGCATAATTCTAACCTTGGCACTGACTTTGTTTTCACGATTCGTCAATTGTGGCCATTAGCGACGATAAACATTTATCAGTCGACTTGTTTCGGCAACGGCCAGATACTATCCAACCAAACCAACAATAAATCTACTCGCTGCGGCTTGTAGAAAAGTGGATCGGCCAATTCAATGTCGTCAGGGACTTTAACATTTTCGACTAGCTTTTCGGGTTGATATGTTGAAATAGATGATAAAATTCCAAATTCTGCCATCATCTCAAACGAATTATTTCTTGACGACACCGAAGTCTGCACAAATTGACTCACTGTAGATTTCGATTTTCCAATACCCAATAAATTAATTTCTTTCCGCTCTCGTTTGAGGCGCAAGGATTTAGACAACTCCTCGGTCATAAAATTGACCTGCGACCCAGAATCCAAAAGTGCTCTAGCTAATTGAGACGATCCTGACTGGTCTTTTACCTGAACTACAGCTGTGGCCAATATAATTTGATCATACACGCTGCTGGCATGATGAGCTGATGCTGAAGCTGAAGGTAAACTTGCAAGTTGTTGAGATGAACTGTTTTACCTTGTGGTACTACGAAATGGCTACTAGTTGTGGGTTGAACTATAGGGGATTGTGTGTTCGTTGCAGCTAGCGATGAATTTGTTTGATACCTGTGCAACAATGTGTGGTGAGGCTTTGAGCATACTCGACAAGCGCCAGATTTGCACGAGGATACCGAATGTCCCTTTCTCAGGCAATTGATGCACAGTGGGAAGCCCTTTGCAAATGCGAATCTTTTATGACATGGAGCTGAAGCAAAGACGAACACGAGACAATGGAATGCTGCTCCGATTTGCAAAAAAACACATTTTGGTGAGTGAGATTGGCTCGTTTGAGCAACAGTTAGCGAAGTTCTGCTACCCTTTTTTGTTAATTTTTGAGATCTTGAGCGACCTGACGATGATTCCTCAGCTGAGAGGTGCTGATATCGTTTGTTTAGAGCATCTTCACATTCGTCCCAAAGTGGAATTTTCGTATAATCTAAGTTTTCTTCCCACTTAGCTCGAGTAGTTGAATCTACTTTGCCCATAACAATGTGTATGAGCATGGCGTTTGCAATTTGAGTGGCATTTCCTAACGACAATAATGACCCAAAAATAGCTCTAACATTGTCAATTATTGACCGAAGTTGTGACGAGGTTGGCTCCTGCATACTCGGAACATCAAATAGCTTAGAAATGCAATCGAATACGATCAGACACATGTTATCATAAACTTTTTTAAGTGCTGCCAATGCTTTTGAATAATTGGCAGCAGTAATCTGGTACCCAAAGCTTCACCCTCTAAACACGATAGCAGATGATTAAACTTTTCGATCTCTGATAGAGTTAAATCACTGTCGACTAGATTTTCGAACAGTCCAATAAAGTTTTTATACTCCGAATAATTCCCAGTTGAATTTTGGCAATCTCATTGCAGGCAACAGCTTCGCATGTGAACTTACATGTGAACTTGCATGTATCATAGTTGAATTGGCATTTTCTGTTCTTTGAATACGAGGCTGTTCGCGTTTATTAAGCAAAAGGGACTTTGTAGAGATACACAACTGTTCTAAATCCGCCCTCGAATCTACCTCACTATCAATATTTTCCAAGTCTAACTGAATGTTAAATGCTCGATCAATATATCGATTTAAAATTTCTAATTGGCAATCGATTTCCACTGAATCCATTTCGTCTGCATCTTGAATAGACCGTTTTATGCGTTGAATGTCCCTTGAGACATTTTTGTGTAGCTGCAGCAGAGAATCCCAATTGCCAGATTTAGAATCGTCCATCGACCTGTTGCCCTTGCCCTTTTTACCCGTCATAATTGGACAAAGCTTCTTTTTGTTTTTAAATGAATTAAATTTTTATGAAATTTTTTATTTATATTGTATTGAATTGTTTATTGTGACATCTTAGTGCTACAAGTACATGAAGACTTATGTTTATGGCACTAATCACGAGGGCTAACAGCTTACATTTTGACATCGATACTTAATTTATTAACTTAAACTAGACATTTATTATTGTTAATTACAAAAAAAAAAGAGAAAAGAAAAATCGTTGGAAAATTTAATGTTTATGTTATTGGAGTGCTATTGTTTAAGGTGGTGTTCTAAACTTTTTGAAAAAGTGGTGCGCTTTTTTATCAACTTTAAATTGTTTGGTAAATGATTCCAAAGGCGAATAGCAAATGGGAAGTAGTGATAGTCTGAAGAGGCGAGTTTATTTTTAGAGCTTATTAAGTTGTTGATTCGTTGAGATGCAGCAAAATGAAGTATGTCATAGAGATAAGGAAGGTTCTGATGAGTTGATTATTTTACGGAGAAATATAAGAATTTTCAAGTGAATCCACGAGTTTAAGGGAATATTGAAAATTTGTTCTGCAAATTCGGATATATGGTCTGTTCGTTTTTTGTTGTAGACATATCTAGCTATATTGTTAAATGCAACATTAAGTTTGGATTTACACTTTGCACTACAGCTACCAAACACCTCCACACCGAATAAGAGCGAAGGTATGTATGTTTTAGCAACCAATTGTTTAACATGAGTGGGAATAAATTGTTTCGTTAGATTTAACTGTCTGATTAAGGAATATGTCTTGCCAATTGCCTTATTGATATGATCGTCCCAAGATAAAATATTATTAAGAGTAAAACCTAAGTTTACTGCTCTCTCAACATATTTAATACATGCACCGTCAATCTTTAGTTTCAGTAGGTATCCTGTATTAAATCTCTTTTTATAAATTACGATGCACTTAGATTTTGTTGGATTGATTTTCAGACCGTTTTTCATTGCCCAGCTCCGTACCAGCCCAAGTTCACTGTTACACACATCAATACATTCAGAAATTTTGTTCAACGGGCGACTAACATACATCTGGACATCGTCAGCATACATTTGAACTTCACAATTAGACAGAACACTTGGGAGGTCGTTAACATATATCGAAAATAATAGTGGACCAAGAACTGATCCTTGTGGGACTCCACGGTTCACTGAGACAAAGGATGAAGTTTTATTAAAGGTGACAACTGCTTGCCGTCGGTCATGTAGATATGAGCTCATCAATTTTACTGCTGTATTTGAAAAATTATATAATCTACTAAGTTTGGTGCAGAGGATCTCATGATTAACTAAATCGAACGCTTTGCTGTAGTCTAGCAAAGTTAAGAACGTTATGTTGCTTTTGTCAATATTTTGTCGTATATCTTCGCAGATTTTGGTTACGGTAGTAGTGCAACTACGACTTTTCCTAAATCCAGATTGTCTTTCATTCAGCAGAGAGTTCTCATGCATAAACTTAGATATTTGACATGACATAATTTGCTCAAATGCTTTTGAAAGATATGGTAATATGGAAATCGGACGGAACTCACTATTGTTTTTTGGAATTGGTAGTATTTTTGCTATTTTCCAAACATGTGGAAAGGTAGAAGACATTAATGCTGTGTTGTATAAATGTGTTATATGGGGTAGAATTTTTGGAAGGATAATTTTAATAAATTTGGGGTCCATTTGATCTAGCCCTGTGGCATTTGACTTCACTTTAAGAAGAGAGGACAGGACATCACATTGACTAACACGTACAAAGTTAAAGCATTGATCTAGGTCATTATAGGATGTAGATGTCAGGTACGTATTTTCAAAGATATCAGGTACTTCAGATTGTGATTGCACGAATTTATTGTTAAGATAATAAGAACATAGTAGCTCCTTTTTGCATTATCACATTTATATGTAACTGCTTTCCGCTGAGTTTGGTATTCTCTAAACAGACGTTCAGTCTTGTACCGTAATTATTGTAATTAATTAATTAATTAATTATAATATTGTCTTATTGTATAACAATTCAATATATGTGTTCATGTGTTGTAGTTGATCGTCAACAGCTGGTATAGAAAATATACTATCCCAGTTGCAGGCATTGCAGTCATGGAGTAAGTGATTGTAGTCAATATTTTTGTAATCACGGTAAGTTATGGAGTAGTCTTGAAGATCGGGAGTTACATTATATACTAAGAAGAGTAGATCATGCTTCGAAAATGCAGGTACAGAAAGTTGGTCATACATAATAGCATTATTAGGATTATTTACAAAGATAACGTCGAGTAGAGTGTCATTAGTATTGGTAAAGTGAGTTGATTGGGATTTGTTTACAAGTGTCAAGTCAAGGGATTCCATATTCGCTGAAAGGTGTGTTTCTGTTAACATGTCACTGTTAAGGTCGCCAGTTACCATGATATCTGTAAAATGTAAGGATATAGAAGTCAGAATATCGAGAGCGTCAGTATAGTCAGTTCGACGGTTTGGTCTATACATGCACCCAATAAGCAGTTTCGAGGAAAGCGTTGAATTAAAGAGCTCTATAAATATGTACTCAATGGGGCTGTCAGTTGATTGTGTTGCTACTATTTTGGCATAAAATTTCTTACTTAAATATATAGCAACCCCTCCGGCATGGCCTAAGCGATCAGATCGGAACAATTCATACCCATCACATGAAACCAATATATCAACTACATCTAACGAGAACCACGTTTCAGACACACATATCACATCAATACCCGAGTTTACGAATAGCAACCTAAACTCCTCTATCTTTCTTACCAGACTTTTGTGCATTTATATGAACAATTTTTAGGCCTTTTCTTTGCTTGCTTAAAACTCGAATCATTACATTGCTATTCGCCGTGGGGTTACTTATAGTTCTGGACGTTAAAAACAATTAACAATTTACTCAGAAGCGCACGATTCAAACTGACAATTAGCAATTTAAAGTTTAAGACACCAATAATAATAGCATAAGTTATAATAAAGTTTAAAATAAAATACATAGGAAGTTTCATTTCATTACATTGAATTTTCTTCCACTGTACGAAATGTATGATTGTATACATTTACTGGGACAGGGGGTGCGGGGGGATCACCTCTTTGAAGCGATAAGAGCTTTTCTCGACTGTCAATGCAATGAACTTCACCTCTCTCATACTTTTTGACGTGCACGAGAGAGCGACGCGTAAAGACGGAACAGAGACGCTTTTGTTTTTTCATCTTCATTGCTTCTTTGAAAAGCTCATAATTGTCTCTTGAGAGTTGATCGTTGACTTAAAAGGGGACAGGTGAATCAAAATTAAGAAGTTGTAAGCTTAGTTGTTGTTTAGTTTCTCGCCTGTAAATCCCAATTTGACGGAGAAGTGCATTTTTATCCCGCACGTGTTCCAGTTTGACTATGATGACTGGGTCAACATTTCCAACCGGATTTCTTTGCCGTATGCGATAAGCTTCACGTATTCTTGGCGCTAGTGTGAAATTCATCGACAGACATAGTTTGTTGAAAATATTATGGATATTTTCATCCACCTCGAACGGGACCCCATGGATTCGTAGGTCAGCTGCGATATTGGCGTTTGCTTGCGCATTAAGCATTGCATTAAGCCTAGCCTCAACTAATCCCACCGGATCCTTTAGAGCACGTACTTGGCCCGATTCATCCTCCAGTCGCACCACACGCTCGACCAGTCCCTGGACTCCCTCTTCCACAGAGTTCAGCCGATCACGCATATTTTCCAAGATACGCACCTCGGCTGCTGAAGTGATAAGCTCAGCTTGCTCCGTAAAACGAAGATTAAGCATCTCAAGCCATTGAGGGGGTGGAGCATCTGACAGGCGCCCACTTATCGCAGCTCCAGTGATGTCCCGCTGGCGCTTTGCCGATGGAGGAGCATTCGCCGATGCTTGGACTTTTGCTGGAGCCATGGAGCGAATTGAGTGCACCAAAAGAAATAAGTTGCAGATGAGTGGAGTTGAAGTGCAGTTGAGTGAGTTTTTGTTGTATGTGTCTTTGAGCTTATATCGGTATAAGCTGTATTATTGATGTGTGTTTGTTGTGGTAGGGAATTGTGTGTGTTTATGTGTAGATGTGTTGGGCCCATAGCACAAATTTGCAAATATTTATTTGCTGTGTTTAATGATATTTGTAAACAATGAGCACAGACTGATCACATTAAACCTTAACACTGCCACAGTTTATAAAAGTTTTTAATATATGTTGTAGATTTTGGCCAACAATAAATTAGTTAAATTTGTGGATACAATTTTAAGACGTCCGCTTCGATCAACGATAACGATAACGATATTATTTTGTTTTCTTAATTTGCGTAACTTAGCTTACTGTGCATAAGCGGCACCAGTGCAAGTACGCGCCCCCAAACTAACGTAGGCAAACCAAAGCACAGCTGCGAAAGTCAACGCACTTGGCAAGCGTTCATCAAATGTTTATATGTATGTATGTATGTGTATAGCTGTACTCAGCCGAAAACGCAGCGAGCGGCAATATAACGAAAGAAACTGCTAAGCATTGGTTTAGAAGAGGGGAGGGGGAGGAGAATGCAAAGATAACTCCGTTGCTAATGGCTGAGGTCAGCGCGGCGTTAGCACGAAACGAAAACCAAATGCTTGAAGCAGAAAATAAACCGCTGCGATTTGACTGAGTGCAATGACAAGACAAGCGACGAAAAAATAACGGATCCAAATCCGCGAAGCTGAAATTGGGTGCGCGAAATTGATTGGTAGTTTAGGCTGGACCTTATTATCATACAACCCAATTAATTATGTATGTACGATGCGGATATGTGAATATATATTTAATGTGTTGAATGCTCACATACAAGTTGTTCACGAAATAATATAATTTTGTTTTTTATGTTCATATATTAAATGCCAAATAAATTTTGAACCACCCTACTCATGTGTGTACGAATCAGTGGGCCACATATATGTGTGTGTGTGTATGTAATATGTTTTGTGCATTAAATAATGCCAATAAATGATTCAAAGCACAGCACATGTATGTATGTATTTTCAGAATTTACTTTGCACTGGTTTTTGACTTCCTGGATAATTTTGGTAATCCATGTAGTTTCCGCAATTCCACAGCAAGTAAAAGGCAAATACAATAAATCCGCCAAATCCAGGGACAAATCCAAAGCCAAATCCACAAATCCAAAGTCCAGAAAAATAGTGAGTCCACCCGGGGCGCCAAGAAATGTCCAACCAAAGTGCCAGGAATTCTGGGGCTGGATAACGAAATGTGTCCTTGTTGGGACACTCGACAACTTGTTCGAATTGTAGACTTCACTTTCACCAATAAGACCGCACAATCTCAGCTCAGTTTCGCAAGTGTCTTTTAATTAGATAAACAATAACTTATAACTAAAGAGCGCTCCCTTGGCTCATGAGTATGAGTGAGATAATTAGAATTAGATAAACGAGAGTGTGAGAGAGCATAGAGCAAGCTGAGATAAACTGCAATACTTAAGACTATTGAGTGACTTCATTTAGCTTCATCAATTGACAACTTAAACTATCTTTAAATGCTTAATTTAACGTAAATCTAAACTCCATGAAATGACTGAACAATATCTATGAACTCTGAGCAGAGTTTGAGCAGTGTTTTCTCTGCAAATTTGGGAAAGTTTTTACTGAGTCTTTTTAATTTTTCTTTGTCTTTAGTGTTAATGCATTTACTAGTGGTTAATATTTCGTAATCATCTAGGTTTTCTGACTTTATTCGGACGTTATTGATCGTTGCGTTTTCGTTAGTTGTGTTTATTATTCTGACAAATGTATCGTTTTTGTTTGCAACTGTATTAGCAATAAAAATTCCTTCAGTTAATTCTTGATGTGGTATAAAAATATTTTCTTGTGGTGAGTCAATCTCAACCAATCGAATAACCTCTGATCTGGCTGGGATTGTAATGGTGTTTATTTTAGGTGCATTGCGCATTGGAATAGCAATGTCTTGGAAATAGTCATCTGGTCTCAAGATGATCCAGTATTGGTTGGGTTGGTAGTCTAAAAAACAATTGTATTTAGTTAAAAAATCGCGTTCTAATATGCCAGTACAACTAATTGGGAAGTTTTGTGGTACTATATGAAATTTGTGTTTTATTAATAAATCCTCGCATATTAAGTCACTGTCTACTGTTCCTAGTGTAGTAATTGTTCCTTTACCTACTCCATTAATGTTATAACTGTTATTTCGGATATGTTCAAGGCAATATCTTTAGTGATTTCATTTTCTTTGAAGACAGATATATCTGCTCCTGTGTCAATTAAAAATGTACATATTGAGTTAATTAGTGTTGACTTTGTGTGGATATAGTTGCCCAAATTTAAATTAAATGTATAGACTGGATCGTGTTACGCTATTTATTGTTGATTTTGTGGCGGAGGCGGTTGGTTTTTCCGAGGGTGGTTCGCTATTCATGGTGCGAACATTTTGCGAATTTCTGTTATTATATTGATTAGTTTGATTGTTACCATTATTGTTTCTGTTTCGGTTGTTGTTACCGTAACGATTGTTCTGATTTTGGTTCTGATAACTATTAAAATTTCTATTACCGTAGTTATTAGCACGACTTTGATATTGATTTTGGTATTGGCTTGGTTCTGACCGTGTCCTCTTTGACCTTGTTGCTTGTTGTAGTAATTGTTTCTGTAGTACATTACAGAATCGGCATGGCCCGAGTGTTCCGTGCATGTAGTAATAAATTTGGAAATTGCATCATTCATAGTGTTGAATGTGCCAGCTTCCATAACAAGTTTGACTTTGTTAATGGAGCAATTTTTAGTCATTGCCTTTATAGTGTTTTGTGTAGAATATCTTGTTGCTAGTTCTACCGAAATGCCATCAGATATATAGGCAGATTCAAGGGACTTTGTCAGCTGTTCAATTTTTTTTATGTATTGATTTGCTGTTTTGTTTTTCTGCTGGAGATTCATCAGTTTTGCAGAAAAACCTTTTACTGATTCTCCTTTAACCGAGTTCTTTAGTTTGTCTATAACTTGTGTTAATGTGGCTTCTGTTCCAATGAGATTTCGTGCAGGACCTATAAGCTTTGTTTTACAATGTGTGTCTTTAATTGAATTCACTAGCTGAGCGCATCTAAAAAGCTTTGTAAATTTTCTGCCTTTCCGTCAAACTCTGAATAAGCTTACTGGCGGTGTTTAGGAATTCCATTACTGTTTGAGGCATTTTGGTTTCTTCTTCGCTTTGTTCAGAAATGGAATTTTTTCAGCTACCTCTGGTTCAGGTAGTGTTTTAAATATTGTTGGGGTATCTAAAGATGAAGATAGTATTATTCCCAACGTATGTTTCTCGGTTAAGACAAGTAATCTTTCCTTTAAGCGCGTGTAAATTTCAACGGCTTGTAATCTTGCAAGGAATCTAAGTGTTGTTGACATATTCTAATTATTTCCCTGATACTATTAAGACTTTCTACTAAAATGATAGTGTGTTTGTTCAAAGTTGTCGTACTGATTGCATTGTTTTTGTTTAGGCACTTGTACGATTTGACGAATTGATCTTTAATTTAATGTAGTCTTCCTAATGTAATTTTCCATTCTATAATCTATAGCTTTACCGAAGAAAAAAAAAATTGATATGCATTAGCTGCTATATTTATACCTGATTTAATGACATTGCTCTTGTCATATATCTTTTCTTTAATTGTTTTTTATGAGTGCTATATATTTTAAGCGCAAGGTGAAGGATCAGGACTAACGTTATCGAGAGCAACATTATTTGATCTATTCCAAAACCGTTTTCTATTATTTCTACCTCGTTTACAACATTCGCCGAGGCGTTTTCTAACTTTGACTGTTGATTACCCATTTTGAAATGGAATATATATTGTTTTTATTGGGTTAATTTAATGACTATGTTGTTGCCATTATTGATATTTTTCTTATTATTTAGTTTTTTCGCTTGTGATTGCGTAACGGGCTGTTGAGTGCCTTTCTTATTTTCTTTTCTTAGTTGGAGTTTTCTTTTTAAGGCATCTAATTCATTTGTTAACTCAATAGCTTCTTGCCAAGTTGGTGGTGGTTGATTTGTGTAAAGAATGAATTTAAGATAATTAATTCTTTGTTTATCTTTATATAATTGTCCAGTACGTTTACGTGGGCCTTTAGTCTGTGGAATTTTAGTTAGTTCCGCTCTTTTTGCGAGCTTGTCTTGCAAGATATTCTTCGATTGTTACTCGTACACTCATTATTAAGATTAAGATTTTTAAGTCAATTTCAACCATAGCCAACATACAATCACAAACAAACAAACCGAAATAATGATTTTATATCTTGTTTTTGAAGAATACTTCATGAAGGAATATTAGTATTTTTATATTGCCAATCTGGCAAAGAATTGGGTGTGTTTGAAAAGCTTATAGCATCTGAATTGTGAATGGAAGAAAAATATTTGTATTTCGTGAATTTACTTAAATTATTACATTTTTCTACCTAGAAGGTTACACCGGCTATTATGCCTTTGGTGCTCAAGAAGCCTTGCCGGGATGTTAGCAAGTCTTTTACAAACGAATCTTTACATTTCATTATGTTCTTAAGTTTTTACATTTTTATTTTATATTTTTTTTTTTTGGAAATTGTATTTTATTTTTATTTAGCTTATAATAATGTTTCGTTGGCGCACTTTGCTGCACTGTCGGTCTTCATTATAGTTGTCCTTTTTTTTTTTTTGTTTAGTGCCCTGTTGCTAGTTACTTTTTCTTTTTTTGTTTAACCAAATTTTGTTTATTTGTTGAAAAAAAAGTCGACAAATGATGGCTGTCAACCAAAAAAGAAAAACTGATTACGTTATAAAAAGGCTTAATGAACTAAGAAAGCCTAACAAGGAAAATCTAACAAAATTACAAATCGACTAGTAACGATTCCGACACGGTGGGGGAATTTTATTTGCCCGTCCGGCCAGCTATGCCCCAGTTCACAGCCAATTGAAGCCAGAGACGTTACTAGACCTAACACAAATTTAAATAGTAAAGAAGTCGAAAAGTGAAAAAGAGAAGGGTGAGAAAAAAGGAAAAGAGAAGGCTTAAAAATAATAAATAACAATAAATAAACAATATTATAGAATAAACAAAAAATAATATAAAATAAAACAATAATGAAAATAGATTTTAAAATTAAAAGAATTAAAAAAAGGAAAAAATTAACTTAAATATAATAAAAATAAAATAAATATAAGCTAAAATAAAGATGAATTAAATCATCCGGAAAATCTCTGACCCGGTGGGGGAATATTTATTAGCGGTCCGGCAAGCTAGGCCCCTGCTTGTGCTGGATGTGGTCGGAGATTTTGCCGGAGATGTGCAAAAAGAGATAACTTTATGGAAAAGAGAGAGAGTTCTGTTGAGAGCAGGTGATAAACATCATTATAATTTTGACATAAAACCCGAAAACGGTTGTGCTGTGCGTAATCGGTTGTGCATCTAGGCAAGATTAAAGGCAAATAATTTCTAGTTGGTCTAGAGGGAACAGAGAAGTTAAGGCGACCTGAAAGTTCAGAAGAGTCTACATCACCGATAATTAACTTATGAAGAAAAGAAACGCCTAGGACTGTTCTACGGTTAGCCAACGATGGAAGGTCAATAAGCAAAAGCCTACTAGAATACGATGGCAACCGAAGGTTGGGATCCCAATTTAAGCACGGAGGGCAAAAGCAAGAATTGCTTTTGGACACACTCAATACGATCTATATGCTTTTTATACTGCGGACACCAGACGGATGAGCAGTATTCAAGCACCGGTCGAACTAAAGATGTAAAAAGAACTTTTGTTGCATAGGGATCATTAAATTCCTTCGACCAACGCTTAATGAATCCAAACCTAACTAACAGTTTTATGTATATTGATACACTGAACCACGGACACCATTAAAATAAACTAAAGCTCTCTTCCAACCAAGCTTTGACTAGATCAAAGCATAAGCATGCTTTTTTATTCAGAAAAAATATACACAAATAGTTATTAAGCTTCATAAGATTTAATAGAACTCTCTAACTAATGTAATCAAATAGCATAAGACTCCATGTAAACAAATCATATAAATACTGGGTCTGCTGCCTCTAAATAAATACTTCAAACAACCTTCTCGCTTTTTACATGCGATCCCCGAGGCAAAATATAAAAATACAAAAATATATATATATCTTGTACCCTTAAAACCGATCCTGCCAAATCCCAAACGCAAACCAAAATTGTATCGCGAGCATACTGGACCCACTGGCTGCCCAACTTCAGAACAGCCCGCTGAAAGGCCCGAAACTCACCTCCCACCCGTCCACACCAAAAACCTACCCCGCCTGGATCTATCGTCATAACCCACCCCCATAACACCACTTACTTGATTTCAAAGAGCAACAACAACGAAGGAATGCCAGCAGAGGAAGCAGCACAACAACAACATTAATAAAACAAAATAAAACCACATAAAGAAATATAAACAATAAACACTATAAAAAAAAAAACGAGAAGGCAAAGCTAACTTCGACTGTGCCGAAGTTTTAATACACTTGAAAAACTTTACTCCAACTGATTTAACCAGTAAAATATATATAGGATATAGATATCAGATATTAAAAAAATTTTAAATCATTGATAATAAAAATAGATACCATAAAAAACTTTTCTTAGTAAAACACATTTTCCGACCGATCGGTCCTATGGCAGCTATATGCTATAGTCATCCGATTTTTATAAATTTTTTAAAAAATTTGTAAAAGCATATAAAACTAATATCTACCAAGATTGGTGACGATTCGATGGAAAACAAAAAAGTTTTTCTCACTAGAAATTGTTTTTTGACCTACCATTTCTATGGCAGCTATATGCTATAGGGATCCGATTTTGATACATTTTTCCAGAATTATGTGAAATCATATAAAACTATTATATACCAAGATTAGTGACGCTACGATGAAAAACAAAAAAGTTTTTCTCACTAAAACTTATTTTCCGACCGATCGTTCCTATGGCAGCTATATGATATAGTCATCCGATCCGGCCGGTTCCGACATAAGTTGCGCGCAGTAAAAAGAAGTCTCTGTGCAAAATTTCAGCTCGATAGCTTTAAAACTGAGAGACTAGTTCGCGTAGAAACAGACAGACGGACAGACGGACGGACGGACAGACGGAATTGAACTCAGCTCGTCGTCCTGATCAAGAATATATATAGTTTATGTGGTCGGAAATGAATATTTCTATGCGTTCCAATCTTCTGGGCAAAATTAATATACACTTTTCAAGTGTATAAAATAAGAAAAGATAACAAATAACACACATTTATACATACATACATATACGAAATTTGTACATATTAAAATGACATCTTAAATTAAACAATCCGATTTTGATAATTTTTTTCGAAATTATGTGAAAGCATATAAAACTAATATATACCAATTGGGGACGCTACTATAAAAAACAAAAAAGTTTTTCTCACTAGAAGTAGTTTTTTGACCGTCCGTTTATATGGCAGCTATATGCTATAGTCATGCGATTTTGATAAATTTTTTCAGAATTGTGTGGAAACATATAAAACAAATATATACTAGGATTGGAGACGCTACGATGGAAATCAAAAAATTTTTTCTCACAAAGACTTATTTTTCGACCGATCGTTCCTATGGCAGCTATATGCTATAGTGATCCGATTTAAATACATTTTTCCAGAATTATGTGAAAGCATATAAAACTAACATATACCAAGATTAGTGACGCTTCGATGGAAAACAAAAAGTTTTTCTAACTAGAACTTGTTCTTAGACCGATCGTTCCTATGGCAGCTATATGATATAGTTATCCGATCCGGCTGGTTCCGACATATTAGTTGCGTGCAGTAAAAAGAAGACTCTGTGCAAAATTTCAGCTCGATAGCTTTAAAACTGCGAGACTAGTTCGCGTAGAAACAGACAGACGGACAGACAGACAGACGGACAGACAGACAGACAGACGGACGGACGGACAAGCGGAAATGAACTCAGCTCGTCGTCCTGATCAAGAATATATGGGGTCGGAAATGAATATTTCTATGCGTTACAAACTTCTGGGCAAAATTAATATACACTTTTCAAGTGTATAAAAATCTCATTGATAATAATCAAATCAAATCCAGCAGTACTTGAGCTTTAAAGCTTTCGATAAAAACAAAAACTTTAAGATCGATGCACAGTGGTATAAGGTTTAGCAAAAAAAAAAAAAACAAACAAACAAAAATAATTTTGCACCGTGGGTAGAGATTAGAAAAAAAAATATACCATTTTAAAATATTAGATATATGGATTGGACAATAATACAAAATAAAATTCAGCCTCATAAAGAAGATTTCTATAAGTCCTATAAATGCTTAAACAAAAACATTCCAATTAGATCAGTAACTACGACAATTTTAATAAGTTCAGTACATTACAAGAACTGATATTTTCTTGTCTTTTAGAAATAATACAGAATTTATTACAGCTAAACATAAGATAGTTGTATTCTTGCCTAGACAACTGGACAAGCCAGCCAGTTACCTATATAGAAGAAGATGAAGAATTAAAAACAGTAAATATAGAAAAACTCTTCATTTCGAACATAGAAAAACCAAAAGAAATCAATATGCCACAAACAATTATAGAATTTTTGAAGATTGCTTCAAGCATTGTCCATGAATTTGATGGTAATGCCGAAAATGTACAGAGTTTTATTGACTCCCTCGAACTTCTAAAAGAAGTAATAGACTAACACGAAGCAACGGCTATAAGACTTATTAAAACAAAATTAAAAGGTGACGCCAGAATACTAATAACAAACGAAAAAACAATTGAAGAAATAATTTCAATACTACAAACAGCAATAAAGGGGGAATCAGTATCAGTTATAGAAGCTAAATTGATGAATATGAAGCAAACAGGAAAATCAGCAACGGATTATTCAAATGAAATTGTAAACTTAACAAAAGCATTAACTCGCGCATACATGACGGACAAAATAAATCCAGAAATAGCCAAAAAATACGCCATCCAAAAGGCTGTAAAAGCCATGACGATAAACTACGAAATTGACAAGGTCAAAACAATTATGGAAGCAGGACAGTTTAGCGACATGAATGAAGCAGTTTCAAAATTCGTCAATAGCTGCACAGAAGCAACGGGTCAAAACAATACAATATTATTTACAAGACAAGACAATAGGTATTATAACCCAAACAAACAATATAACGGATATATCAACTATAATTACAGACCAAGAAATTACAATAATAATAATAACGGTTTCAACATCAATAACAATGAAAACAGATATAATAACAACTACAGAAACAATAATAATAGCAATAATAACAACAATAGATTTAACAATAATAATAACAACAGGTATAACAACGACAGATATAACAACAATAACAACAGATTTAACAACAACAACAGATATAACAACAACTCCAGTGTTCAAAGATAATTGAACAGTGCATTTGAGTCCAGGTACCTGCAATGCGGGAGGGGCTCATGTGCGCTGGGCGACTAAAAATAACTACAACCCTAAAAAAAGGGACACACATGTTTAGCATTAAGTAAACCCATGCAACGCACAGCTATGTGAGGCGTTGCATGGGACCAACAAAAAATGTATAAAAAGAGACCTATTTTCAAATAAAAATCATTCAGCTTCGTCATTTGGAGCGGGTCACTCACAAAAAGTTACTTGTGTTTTACTCATTGGTCCTTCGTCCCTGAAAAGGCAAACCTGCTAAAATGAACGGCATTTGCTCAGGTCGAAAAAAAGGCATTCCAGATCAACGGCAGCGTATTGCCTGCGAGGAAAGCCTAAGGAAGTGACTCGGGAGAAAATCTCCAGTCGCATTGGCCTGCCGAACGTTAGGGTTGCCCTGCTGCGTGAGGAGGTATTGAGCGAGAAAAATCGCTAAAACTAGCCAATCGATAGGGAATGCCCTACGTGCGGAGAAAAAAAAAAAAGAGGAAGCTGCAAATCGGGACTGAGGCTTACAACCGCCCGAAAATAAGTGCAGCAGCAAAGAAGGAAGCTACAACTACCGGGGCTAAACCGACACACAGACGCCAGCCGAAAGTGTAGCAGAGAAGGAAGGAAGACAAAAGGAGGAGACGAAGGATTGCCTACAACAAGAGAGATCAGAACTCCTGGAGTTAAACAACTGTCACCACCACCAGAGACGCCAGAGTCTTTCACCACCACCAGAGACGCCAGAGTCCTTTCGGAAGTATGGAAATGTCCTACAATTGAGTACGAATCTATAAAAAAAAAAAAATCAAACTAAAATAATAAAAAGTAGAGTGCCCACGTGGCACCGCTGCAACAATGGGCGGTTTTGCGCCGTTGTAATAACATAAAAAAAAAAATAATTTTTCATTTTATACACTAACGTTAAAAAAACACTCATTTTTTGCCGGCGCAAGATGTTTTAATAACATGACATTATTTAAGTCAAACAAAACAATTGTATAATGATCAAATATAATGAAAATCAAAACTATAAACCATATGTTAAAATCAGAAAACAGACTTGAGCAAAAAACAATACAAATTCAATAATATACAGTCCACTATCGAAAAGAAAAATAATAAAAACGAGAAGGCAAAGCTAACTTCGACTGTGCCGAAGTTTTAATACACTTGAAAAACTTTACTCCAACCGATTTCACCGGTCAAATATATATAGGATTTAGATATCAGTTATTTAAAAATTTTAAATCGTTGATAATAAAAATTTCATACCATAAAAAAAAAATTTTTCTTAGTAAAACACATTTTCCGACCGATCGGTGGTATGGCAGCTATATGCTATAGTCATCCGATCTTGATAAATTTTTTCAAAATTATGTGAAAGCTTATAAAACTTATATATACCAAGATTGGGGACGCTACGATAGAAAACAAAAAAGTTTTTCCCACTAGAACTAGTTTTTTGAACGACCGTTTATATGGCAGCTATATGCTATAGTCATCCGATTTTAATAAATTTTTCCAGAATTGTGTGAAAATATATAAAACTAATAAATACCAGGATAGGTGACGCTATGATAGAAAACAAAAAGTTTTTCTCACTAGAACTAGTTTTTGGACCGATCGTTCCTATGGCAGCTATATGATATAGTCATCTGATCCGGCCGGTTCCGACATATTAGTTGCGTGCAGTAAAAAGAAGACTCTGTGCAAAATTTCAGCTCGATAGCTTTAAAACTGAGAGACTAGTTCGCGTAGAAACAGACGGACAGACGGACAGACAGACGGACGGACGGACAAGCGGAAATGAACTCGGCTCGTCGTCCTGATCAAGAATATATATAGTTTATGGGGTCGGAAATGAATATTTCTATGCGTTACAAACTTCTGGGCAAAATTAATATACACTTTTCAAGTGTATAATAAAAGGCAATTTGTCGCCCTGGACAATATGTTCAAAGATAATTGAACAGTGCATTTGAGTCCAGGTACCTGCAATGCGGGAGGGGCTCATGTGCGCTGGGCGACTAAAAATAACTACAACCCTAAAAAAAGGGACACATATGTTTAGCATTAAGTAAACCCATGCAACGCACAGCTATGTGAGGCGTTGCATGGGACCAACAAAAATGTATAAAAAGAGACCTACTTTCAAATAAAAATCATTCAGCTTCGTCATTTGGAGCGGGTCACTCACAAAAAGTTACTTGTGTTTTACTCATTGGTCCTTCGTCCCTGAAAAGGCAAACTTGCTAAATTGAACGGCATTTGCTCAGGTCGGAAAGGCATTCCATATCAACGGCAGCGTATTGCCTGCGAGGAAAGCCTAAGGAAGTGACTCGGGGAGAAAATCTCCAGTCGCATTGGCCTGCCGAGCGTTAGGTTGCCCTGCTGCGTGAGGAGGTATTGAGCGAGAAAAAAAATCGCTAAAACTAGCCAATCGATAGGGAATGCCCTACGTGCGGAAAAAAATAAATAAAGAGGAAGCTGCAAATCGGGACTGAGGCTTACAACCGCCCGAAAAAAAGTGCAGGAAGGAAGCTACAACTTCCGGGGCTAAACCGACACACAGACGCCAGCCGAAAGTGTAGTAGAGAAGGAAGAGTCCAAAGGCGATTCAACCGCCAGAAACTGAGTATCAAAAAAATATTAAAGAGGAGATTCGGAAGAATCCGACGTCGGGTCCGAAACCGCTGTCTATAGAGGACTACCGGAGACGTCAACGAAGCTTTCAAGCCGAGAGCAGAAGGAGGGAAAAAAGGAGGAGCAACGTACGCAGGTTCCTGTTACGAAAATACCAAAAAGACGAGGTGGAGTGAAATCTCGTCTAAAGCGGGAAAGAGCTGGCCTTCTGAGCAGATCAATTCGACACCACCACCAGCATACCAAGTGGCATTCCGGATGTGGGATCGAATAATCAAAATAGAGGAAAAACTAAGTAAGAGTATAAATAATACAATATAAAATAATAAAAGTAGAGTGCCCACGTGGCACCGCTGCAACAATGGGCGGTTTTGCGCCGTTGCAATAACATAAAAAAAAAAAGAGAATTTAAATAAAATTTGTTAAGGAAAATTAACAAATACTTTTGTACCAACTTCCATTTACAAATATATATAAAAAAAAAAATTTTTTTGAAAAAAAAAAATTATTTAAAGTCAAAATAACTTCATTTAAAAATATAAAAAAAAAATTTTTTTGTTAAAAAGGAAAGAAAATTAAAAAAAAGTCAGAATTAAATTTTAAAACTCAAGTAAAAAAAAAAATTTTTAAATTGTATTTCAAAAAAAATATTTTATAATTAATACTTTAGTAAACAGGGAAAACTTTTGCAAAAATATTTAAAAAATCCATAAAAAAGATTTTTGTTGAGTAAACAATAAAAAAAAAAAATTTTTTTAATAAACATTTAAAAAGAACATAATAATTTTTTAAAAATGACGTTAACTAGGGATCAGTTAACTATGGTTTTGCAGCAACAATGCTCGTTTGATAAATTATTAACAAACCTTCATAGAGAATGGGAGACAGAGGTAATAGATGATGATAGTTACAATGGCCAAATAAACCAAATATGGCCAAAGTTTGAGAGCAACAGCTAGGTTTCACAATAATATAGGAAACGACGAGTGGAGAGAAGTGGAAATTCAGTAAAAAAGAATTTGCTGGATTTAGAGTTCAAATCGTTGCATAAAAATGTTTGAAAGGTTAACAACATTACAAAGCAGTCTTGAGGAACAAATAATAATAGAAGATGAGTGGGAAAACGGTGAGTCTGAGTTACCGAAGAGAACTAACTCGGATCATAGAAGTAAAGCCAAGCGAAAGTCGGTTGAAACTAAAAGAGGTTAATATACCGCCATTTTACGGGGATCTTTCGGCCTGGTCCGCATTCATCGATATGTTTTCAAATCTTATCGATGAAGATGTGGTACTTAGTAAGAAAGAGAAATTAATAAGATTAAAGGAATTAGTAAAAGGAGAAGCAGACAAACTGATTCAACACTTGTTGATATCAGATACCAATTATGATACAGCCTTACAAATTTTGAAAGCCAGGTATGAAAAACAGAAGACAACTGTTTTCAAATATTTTTGATAGGTTATTGGATCAACCAGTATTCAATAGTGAGATAGAAACAAGTGTTCAGCAATTGCTCGATACAACTAGAGAGTGCATGCATGCAATAAAAGGTATGGGGATCGCAACAGAAGATGCCGAGATTTTTATAGCACGCATAATATTAAGAAAATTCGACAGGAAAGGATTACAGCTTTATGAGCAGACCATTAGAAAGTTGAAAGAAATTCAGACATTGGACGATGTATTTGAATCAAAACCTTGCAAAAACCAACAACTGAGAAACGCGCTAACAAAAACAGCTTTGATAGTTGTGCGGTGTGCATAAAGATGGTCATGTGATTACTAAATGTTTTAAATTTGCTGCTTTGTCGTGCCAAGACAGGTTAGAAGTAGTCCGAAAGCTTGGATATTGTTATCGGTGCTTAGGGCATAAATTTTCCGAACCATGTTCAGGTCCTAGAAAACCTTGCAATCATTGTATGTTAAAGCATCATACGCTATTGCACCAACAGGAAGAACAAAAAACATCGTTGATTGCCAAAAATTCGTCAATTACGACATTACTTGCTACGGCACAAATAGAAGTGATGTCGAATACAGGGGAATGGAAAATTTTACGAGCTCTTGTTGATCAAGGATCTCAAATTACAGCGGTTTCAGAAGAGGCAGCCCAAATTTTACAGTTGCCCCGACAAAAAAGAATACTAAAATATTTGGTATAGGAGATAGTTTGGTAGGAGTACCCAAAGCGACTCTTGAAATAAAAATTCGACCTAGATTCCCAAGCAATGCCCGATTTGATATTGAAGCATTATCATGCCAAGGTAGTGAATCCGCAACCTCAAAACTCATTCGACTACAACAAAGAAATTTGGAAGAATGAAATGTTAGCGGATCCACTATTTAACGAACGAAGTCGAATAGACATTCTAATTGGATCTGACTTAATGCCTAAAATAGTTAAACAAGGGTTAAAGCAGGAAGGAACGATGTTGGGGCAATGTACAGAATTGGGTTGGATATTGTCAGGTCCTATAACAATTAATAGTGACCAGAGAATAAAAACAGCAGCAACAATGAATTTGGAAAAATTCTGGGAAATTAAAGAGATGCCAGCTGAAAAAGAACTCAGTGAGGACGATAAATGCATGAAATTTTTTAAAGAAACGACGTCAAGAGACGATGACGGAAAATTTATTGTTAGAATGCCATTGAAAGAAGACAGAAGTTTGGGTGATTCTAGAAAAAGAGCAATGGCCAGAATGATAAATTTAGAAAAAGGTTTAAAAATTACCCAAATCTTAAAGAACAGTACGTAAAATTTATGGAGGAGTACTTGGAAATGGGTCACATGAAAGAATCGGATGTGATAGGGGCAGGTAAATACTATATGCCACATCAACCGGTTATTCGAGAAGAAAGTCTGACCACAAAACTAAGAGCAGTATTTGACGCATCTTCTAAAACATCTAATAACAAGAGTTTAAACGATATTCAACTAACAGGGCCTCACATACAAAATAATATACTAGAAATAGTAATGAAATGGCTGGACTGGAAATATGTAATAACTGCAGATATAGAAAAAATGTACAGGCAAATAAAAAATTGCAGAAGAAGATCAGGACTATTTGAGAATTCTTTGGCGAAAGGATCACAAAGATACAATGAAAGAATTTCAAATGACAACTGTTACTTATGGTACTGCCTCAGCACCTTTTTTAGCCACAAGATCGTTGCAGGAAATAGCAGAGCGATGCATAAATGAATCCATTAAAAACAGAATAAAAATGGATTTTTATATGGATGATTTAATGACAGGAGCTGATAGCATTTCTGAATGTATAAAGATTCAAACAGAGATAGCAAAAGAGCTAGAAAATTACGGGCTTCATCTCCGGAAATGGGCAACGAATAACAAAGAAATAAAGGCAGCTATTCCGAACTCGGCAGATTTGGGAACATTTGAGATAAACGATGAAGAAACTATAAAAACACTGGGACTAAGATGGAATCCCCAAAAAAGATGAGTTTACGTTCAATATCAATATAACCAACCCTGAAAAAGTTACAAAAAGAATAGCTTTATCAATCTTGGCACGAATATTCGACCCACTTGGGTGGCTATCACCAATAATAATTGTCGCTAAATTGTTCATCCAAAAGGTATGGTTATCTCAATATAGTTGGGATGAAATTTTGGACAAACAAATAATCAAAGAATGGCTGGAGTTTATACAAAACCTACCAGCTGTCCAGGAAATAAAAATTCCTAGATGGAACAATGCTACTATCAATGAACCTCTGGAAGTTCATGGATTTGCCGACGCATCTGAAAAGGCGTTTGCAGCTGTACTATACGGGAAGTCGAAGTCTGGTATCGTTATCATTGCTAGCAAGACAAAAGTAAATCCGATTAAAAATAGGAAAACACTCCCCAAATTAGAACTTTGCGCAGCATTTTGTTATCTGAACTCTTATACAAAGCATCCACTGTTATGAAGATATCAGAAAATGTATATGCGTGGAGTGACTCCACGATTACACTTGCTTGGATAAGGAATCAAAAAGTAAAGACAGATTTGTTAGATCTAAAGTAGAACACATTCACAAAAGATGCCAAGCTTAATTTGGGGACATGTAGGATCAAAAAGATAACCCAGCTGACATTGCATCTAGGGGGATTATACCACACAAGCTAAAAGAACACGAATTGTGGTGGACAGGGCCAAAATGGTTAGAAAAATCACAAGAAAACTGGCCAAAAGAGGAACCAGAAACAAGCAACATAAATTTACTAATCACACCGATACCCACTTCTTAGACAGGCTTGTAAATAAGTACAGCCAGTTTGGAAAGTTGGTTAGGGTAGTTGCATATGTGAACATTTTCATAAAACGTTGCCAAAACAAAAGGAAGTTATGCAAATTAACAATTCAGGACTTAGAAGAAGCTAAGACAATTTTATTTAAACACCACCAGGAGACAGAATTTCCAGACGAAATAAAAAAGTTGCAAGAGAAAAAAGAAATCAACGTAAACAGTAAGATTGCTTCATTATACCCAATGTTAGATGAGAAGGGGAGTGATGAGAGTCAATGGGCGCTTAACATTTGCGGATTTGAAGTATAATCAAAAACATCCGATAATTTTAAGCAAGTCGCACCTGGCAAGTTTAATAATAACTAAAATTCATAAAGAAACCTTGCATGGAGGAAACAGACTAATGGAGACAATGATACGTAGAAATTTTTGGATAACAGGACTGAAGAATACAGTGAAAAAAATTGTCAGGCAATGTGTAAGATGTGCACGATATAAACATCAGACTCAAGAACAACTAATGGGACAGCTACCAGAAGCAAGAGTAAAAATTTCAAATCCATTCACCCATACAGGAGTTGATTATGCAGGGCCAATTCAAATAAGGGTATCTAAGGGTAGAGGAAATAAATAATATAAAGGATATATTGCAGTTTTTGTTTGTATGAGTACTAAAGCGGTACATTTAGAAGCAGTCAGTGATCTGACAACAGAAGCATTTCTAGCCGCTTTTCGAAGATTCACAGCAAGAAGGGGAAAATGTGACCACTTATACTCAGACAATGGCACTAATTTCATTGGAGCAGAACGGATACTTCATACTGACTTTGCAAAGGCAATAGAAATAAACAGTATATCACCAGTATGGACATCAGAATTGATTCAGTGGCATTTTATTCCTCCCGCAAGTCCCCATTTTGAGGAATATGGGAGGCAGGGGTGAAGTCAGTTAAATATCATTTGAAAAGAGTAATAGGAGATAGCACATTAACGTATGAAGAAATCAGTACCTGCTAGCTCAGATTGAAGCAATATTGAACTCCAGACCACTTTACCATAATGATAGTAGCAAGGACTTGGATGATATTTTAACGCCGGGTCATTTTCTAATTGGGAAACCTTTATTGGATATACCAGAACCCATCGATGATAGATCAGTTTCATCAATAGACAGATGGAAAATTTTAAGCAGAATGAAAACTCAATTCTGGCAGAAGTGGAAGGATGAGTATCTTGTAACACTTCAACAACGATTTAAGTGGAAAAAGACACAACCAAATTTCGAAGAAGGACAAATTGTTTTAATTCGAAATGAAAATACCGGAGCATCTAAATGGCCACTTGGTAAAATACAGGAAACATATCCTGGATTGGACGGCAAAACCAGAGTGGTAGCTGTCAAAACTCAAAATGGGGTAATTAAGAGACCAATTAATAAAATAGTACCCCTAAATATAGACGAAACAAATACAATGGACACTTCGAAGAAAGTAAACACTATAGTAATTATGAGTTTGTTAATAATGCTCATGGCAACGGCGGGTTGGCATCATCGATAGGGTTTGTAAACAACACATCAATGATTAAGCCATTGGATAACAACACGATGATCTATCTCGATCCAATAAGAAAGATAGATATGATATCTTCCAAATGGAATATGATCATATATTATGATTTACATTCATTTATGGCAGAAATGCGATCAATACCAGAATTTGCATATTCACTTAGATGGACTTGTCAAGCTCTAGAAAAATACGACGAGTCTTGTCATACAATGTTGAGAGCAATAGAAATTCAGTGCGAACACTTACAATCCAATTACGAACTTTTGATAGGACCAAGAAGGTTTAAAAGAGCGCCATTGGAATTTATAGGATCATTACATCATACATTATTTGGGACAATGGACGCTGATGACCGAAAGGAAATTGAAGAAAAAATGATCAATTTACATGACAACCAGATTGAATTAATAGGGTTATACAAAAAACAAACTTCATTAATTGATTCGACGGTAAATATTTTAAAGAAAACTACAGATGAGGTAAATGCAGCGCTCAAAAAGCATAGAAGGGCATATAAACAAATTAGATCAGTCCCTTGCTCAAATAAGAGATGCAAATAGGGCCGCTTTAATTTATCAGATGATTGTTGCTCAAATAAATATAATAATGGCTGATTGTGAGAAAACATTAACAGCCATTACTAATATTCTTCTTGACTTAAATCATTGGTGAAAATTAATCCCCAACTTTTAAGGCCAAAACAGCTAAAACAGGAAATTGAAAACATAAAGGGGTAATCTACCACCGAAAGTAAAACTACCTGGCAAGAAAGGATCAGAACTTCGTGAATATACAATTTAATGGAAGGACATGCTACCTTAATAGGTGACAAACTTGTTATTAAAACGGAAGTTCCTCTATTCAATCAGGAGACATCAATAATATACCAGTTGATATCAATACCTTTTTACAAAAAATGGTAGAACAATTCAAGCTCAAATTAATGAATACATGGTGTACAATTTTAATTTAGATGTGTACGTACTAGTGACAGAACCAGAGCTTAATCAATGCGCACATCAAAGAGAACGATCATCTCATATGTAAGGGCAATTGGGCATGGAATGCAGCAACAGATAACTCCTGTGAGATATCGGCACTAAAACAGTCGGATAACCCGAAATGCGAGTTTCAACAAACTTCGACTGATACCATTTGGACAGAATTGTCATATCCAAATTCTTGGTTATATAAAACATTTGACGAATCAAAGTTAGAAGTTAATTGTGGCACGCACCAGAGTCAAATCATAAAAATTGCACAGCAAGGAGTGTTAACGTTACAAGAAGGTTCACAGCGCGTCATGGTAGCCACCTGATGTCGGCAGGGCATACAGTATCATCTAAAGATGAAATAAAAAATCCTTCATATCCTATCACTAAAGTAGCAAATTGGGTAAAAATGGATGAGATTAAGCCGTTAACAACAGTTATGTAAACAATACAAAAGAAATACATTTTTGAAAAACTTAATAGAAGAACAAAAAGAATGAAAATATTAGGTTAAAGGGATTAAATGTTCACAATATCAGCGGACATTCTGCATTGTTTTTAGTTTTGTTAATCATAATTATAGCAATTTATATTTATCTTAGGAAAGCATGTAAGAAAGAAAAAGAAATAAGGATACAATTTTCAACTCCGAGCAATGAAATGCAAAACCACTAAAGTTAAAAAAAAAATTTTTCATTTTTTATATACTAAACATTAAATAAAAACACACACCATTTTTGCCGGCGCTTAGATGTTTTGATAACATGGCATTATTGAAAGCGAACAAAACAATTATATAATTATAAAATATAATGAAAATCAAAACTATATAATAAGAAGAAATCATATGTTAAAATAAGAAAACAGACTTGAGCAAAAAAAGAATACAAATTAAAAAATATACAGTCCACTATCGAAAAGAAAAATAATAAAAATAAAGGCAATTTGTCGCCCTGGGCAATATGTTCAAAGATAATTGAACAGTGCATTTGAGTCCAGGTACCCGCAATGCGGGAGGGGGCTCATGTGCGCTGGGCGACTAAAAATAACTACAACCCTAAAAAAGGGACACACATGTTTAGATGAAGTAAACCCATGTAGCGCACAGCTATGTGAGGCGTTGCAAGGGACCAACAAAAAATGTATAAAAAGAGACCTATTTTCAAATAAAAATCATTCAGCTTCGTCATTTGGGACCAGCGAGTCACCCCAAAAATTTCTTGTGTTTTACTCATCCAGTAATGGAAATCACGGACGAATGAAAAAACAGTCCCCTGACGACAAATTAAAGTCTCATAAAATATATAGTCTAAAAATCAATCAGTCATTTTGTCTTATAAAAGAAAAATAGGCTCATATCACCAATAAAAATTAACACAGCAAAATATACAAATTTAAATGGAATAGGAAAGGAAACGGTGTTACATTAGGCGAAGTGGAATTGAACTTAGAAATAACCGATATAACATTAAGACATAATTTTCAGGTAGTCCAAAATAATTTCCCAATACCCTGTGATGGTATTTAACTGCAAATTAGATTTCCAACAATCACAAAACCTATTTTTCTTTAGACCAGAAAAAGATCTGGAAATAACAATACCTATCAGGAGTAAGCCACGAGCAAACGTCCTTATAATACCATCCAGGTCCGAGATTATCACAAAAATAAAATTAACAGTAAAGCAAAATTAAATTTTGATCCCAAATCAGGTGAAATTCACCAAGAATATTTATAGCAAATACTATAATATCAAAAAAAAGCCCGTTCGTTCAATTATAAATACAAATAATGTAGACACAATAATAAAAAAACTCCTTTAAGAATGAAAAATTGTCTGATTACGAATATATAAATTACCATCGATCAATAACAAACATAATGCAGATATTATGTCAATACTTTCAAAACAATTCCCAAATTTTGTTAAAGAAAAACTGCTTAAATTATGCTCAGAATTCAATGACATTTCTCGCAACTGAAACCAAACAAATATCATCAAACAATTTTTATAAACAGAAGTTAAGATTAAAAGACACGACTCCAGTATACACAAAAAATTACAGAATAGCACATAACCAAAAAATGAAATAAACCGCCAAGTGGACAAGTTGATCGATGATCACATCATCAAACCATCGATGTCTGAGTTTAACAGTCAATCTTATTGGACCCAAAAAATCACTTCCTGGAAGCAGCGAAAAGCGTTGGCGACTTGTAGTCAATACCGAAAAATAAACAAACAATTGATAGCTGACAAATATCCTCTACCAAGAATGGATGACATTCTAGATCAACTAGGACGTGCAAAATACTTTTCATGTTTAGACTTAAAGTCAGGATTTCACCAAGTAGAGTTAGGGGAAATTCAAGAGATATCACTTAATTTCTACAGACAAAGGTTCCTTCAGGTTCAAAGATTAACCTACGGACTTAAAATTGCCCCGAACTCGTTCCAAAGAATGATGTCACTAGCATTTGCTGGCCTTACGCCATCACAGGCATTCCTATACATGGATGATCTGATTGTCATAGGATGTTCAGAAAATCACATGCTTAGTAATCTCCGCGAAGTTTTCGAAACATGCCGAAAGCACAACCTAAAGCTACATCCGGAAAAATGCTCATTTTATAGGCACGAGGTAACATTTTTAGGTCACAAATGTACCAACAAGGGAATCTTACCAGATGATAACAAATTTGAAGTAATAAAAATTATCCTACTCCTAAAAACGGTGAAGAAGCCAAACGATTTATAGATAGATATGTAGATATAGATTGTCCCGGAAAAATGTAACATTCGAATGGAACACAGAATGTGAATTGGCTTTTCAATATTTGAAGCAACGACTTTTAAGTTCTTCAATATTACAGTACCCAAATTTCGATAAAGAATTCTGCATTACTACTGATGCTAGCAAGAAAGCCTGTGGAGCAGTGCTCAGTCAGGAATATAGCGGCAAACAATTACCAGTAGCTTACGCGTCCAGACGTTTACTAAAGGTGAAAGTAATAAATCCACCATAGAGCAAGAATTGACAGCAATCCACTGGGCCATTCAATATTTTCGACCTTATATATAGGAAAAAGTTTTTTAATAAAAACAGACCTTCAGCCATTAACATACCTATTAGCATTGAAAAATCCAGCATCGAAGCTTATTAGAATGAGGTTAGACTTAGAAGAATACGACTTTCTATAGAATACATCAGGGGACGAGAAAACTACACCGCAGACGCGTTGTCACGAATAGAATTTAACTGACATTAAGAAACTATCAGAAAATAACATATTTAAAGTAACAACCAGATCAGACACGAACAAGAAAAACAAAGACATGACAAACCAAAATCAAAATCTACACAAACAAACTAACCCAATGATATGGGAGGCAATTTACAGAAACGAAGCGAATAACTTAATAAAACTAAAAATAAACAATCGAAAATGCTCATTAGTGAAAGGAAAGATACCAGTAACTGTGTTTGGAATTAATGATTTATCCATTAATGGAATAATCGATCTAGATCGGAAAAAACATTGATACCCTGCAATTAGTCCCTACAGAGGATATATTTGATCAAATATCGATCAGTGAGTTTAAAAGAAAAGGAAATAAATGCTTAAAACATTTGAGAATTACTATTTTACAAAAATTAGGAATATTAGCGGAAACGACAAAAAATAAATGAAATTTTAATAAATTACCACGACAACCCGATAGTAGGAGGTCACTGTGGAATAACAAGAACATTAAAGAAAATTAAACAATATTATTATTGGAAGAATATGTCAAGACAAGTTACAAAATACGTAAAAGAATGCGACAAATGCAAATTATCTAAAATCACGAGACATAAAAAAACACCAATGACATTGACAACAACACCTGCAACAGCTCTTGACGTCATTATTATCGACACTATCGATCCCTTACCAAAAAGCGAGAAAGAAACAAAGTACCTTATTACAGTACCAATACCAAACAAGAGCGCAAAAACTGTTGCAAAAGCGATTTTTGAATCATGTATTCTAACATTCGGACCAATGAAGACTATCTTAACTGACATGGGAACCGAGTACATGAACTCAATATTAACAGAATTATGCAATATCTTTAATATAAACAAAGTAAACTCGACGGCACATCACCATCAAACCCTTGGAACAATTGAAAGGAACCACAGAACATTTAATGAGTATATTAGGTCGTACATTTCCATTAACAAACACGATTGGGATGAATATATTCCATACTTCACATATTGTTTCAATATAACCCCTTCAACTGTGCATGGCTATTGTCCCTTCGAGCTTATATTTGGAAAAAGTCCAACTGATACAAACAATTGATCCATCATAACATAGAAGACTACACTAAAGAAATCAAGTTCAATTTAAGGTAGCTCAAAAAATAAAGCAAAGAACAATGTTAGAACAACAAAAATTAAGCAAAAAGAAAATATACGACACAAAAACAAATGAATTTAAAGGTTAAAATAGGACAAACAGTACTGCTTAGAAACGAAACAGGTCACAAATTAGATAACAGATATCTAGGAAAATACGTTATTACAGAATAGAAAAAAATAACAATATTACTATAATTGACAAAAAGAAAAAACAAATTGTAAACTTAGACCGAATAAGAAAAAAAATTTGGAAAATTATATTTAGTTATAAGACCCCTTTCTTTATAAAATAAAAGATTAAGGGCCCAGAGCGTAACTCCTTGAGTGCGTGAATCTCAGCTTACACTGAGAAGTATAATTCTGTCCTTCCAAAAATATTGAAAACAATAAAAACTTTAAACACAACAGATATAAAGAAAAAAAGAACAATATAAACTATTCTTTTTTCGGTAAAAGGAGATGTAGTGATTATTGAATGCCACTGAACCACGGTGCAACACCATTAGAACATAAACGTGTAAAAGCTCATCTTAGCAGACACACGAACCAAAGCTAACTAGATCAAAGCATAAGCATGCACTTGTTATTATGATGCACAGAGGAAGAAACTATACACAAATACAGTTAGTTAACTACAATAAGATTAGCAATAAGAACTCTTCTAACTAATGTAATCAAACCTAGCCATAAGACTCCATGTAAACAAATCATATAAATTCTGGTTCTGCTGCCCTAAATATATCACTTCACAACCAAACCTTCCTCTCGCCTTTTACAGTGATCATTAAAGCTTAATTTGCAATCAAAAATAACTCCAAGATCAACTACAGTTGATATTCGTTTCAAAAGGGTTCATTGCCAATCGAATAGGAAACTAGCGAAGGTTTGCAACGATGAAAAGACATAAACATACATTTTGCGCAATTAAGAAATAAATGAAGAAAATTTAAATCATCTTGCAACCTAATAGAATACATCGGGTCGTTGTAAGATAAAATGAGTTTAACGTCATCGGCATACATAAGTATCCGAGAATGAGATATTGTCGAGGGAGATCATTAATAGCAAGAGTGGTAAACTAAGACCGGGTGGCTTCGTGATGTACACCGGAAGTTACGTGGACAGGTTTTGAAATATTAGATCTGAGCAGAATTTTTTGAGTTCTATCTTTTAAATATAAGAGATCCAAAAAGAAAAGGGGAGGGAAATCCAATACGATCCAAGCTTAAGGAGGGGAGATCATGGTTCACGGAGTCGGAAAGCCTTACTGAAGTCAGTGTAGATGATAACAGTTTAGCATTTCATAAGGAATCCATCGTTAACTAATGATGTGAATTCAAGCAAATTGGTCGTAGTGGACCGACTCTTTACAAATCCATGCTGAAAAGGAGACAAAACCGATTTGCAGTAATGCTGCAATGTAGAGGTTATAATTTCTTCGAACAACTTAGGAATAGCATATAATTTGGCGATACCTCTATAATTGGAAATATCTGATTTTCCACACTTTTTTGTGAAGAGGAATTATAAATGATTCTTTCCAAAGATTTGGAAAAGTAATAGAGTCAAGCGATAGATTAAAAAGCTTTAGTAAGGTTTGCATAAAGAATTTGAAAGAATCTCTCTGAGGACACAACTAGGGATGTTGTCAGGTCAGGAGAATATGAATACTTTAGAGATTTCAAATATGAAAGTAGCGAGATTTTTGTAATTATGGGAGCATTTAAAGAGTTTGACGAAGAAATGTCATAAGGATAAGATATGTTATTAAAAGGGACAGAGAAGTAAGTTGATTGAAAAAAGTCAGCGAATAAGTCCTTGGCAGCGGAATCGTTGCTAGCCTCTGGTTATGTAAAAAGAATGAAGAAGGTAAAGTCGAAGTTTTACGCTTAGAGTTAACAAATTGTAAAATTGTTTAGAGTCTTACAGAATTGAATTTCACAGCGAGCAAGATAATTCGTATAGCATTGAAAATTAAAAGAGTAAAGTTTGATTGGCTATCGAGTATTTAGAAAAGTCAAGATTAGAAACATTTTTTTTATACTTTTTAAAACTTCTAGACTTAATATTTTTTAAAACGGTCGACCGTTTATCGTCTGGTACCGGTGCCGGGATGCACAGGTAACGGGTTTCTGTTTTAACTAAGATTTTCGTCTTAGTTGTCTTCTTTTCATTTTGATGATTGGTTGTCAACCGGTGCCTGCCTCGGCTACCGTTTCTTCCTTCGCCACTGACCACAGCCTCGTTATGGCTGTGGTGATTAATCTTAGATTTTGCTAATTTTGTGTTCATTTTATTTTATGGAAGGCGGCCGTTATTCTGCTGCCATTGAAGATAATTGTGTTCTTTAAAGATCCATTATGGGGACAAAACCTCAAATGTTTTGTTTTGGTACTTGCCCGTGAGGCCAGGCAAATATGAATAATTCTTTATTCTTTAACTCAAAAGTCTTAGACCTAATTAAATAAAGTTTGGCTGCGCTTTTAGATATATATATGTACCAGTAAATAAGTTTGAGCGGCCGCTCTAATGCAGGTGCTTTTACATACATGTAAACAAAAGGCTTAAATTACAGTTGAGAGCGGCAGCATGAGCTTATGAAATGCATACTCAGCGTAGGGCTGGCTGCCTATAGTACTTATATGTGTGTATTGGACATATGTATATAATATGTTTTATAAATGCAAGAAATATATTTCTTCTTATCGCAACTTCGTATTTAAGTAGAGGTATGTGTACAGTGAGTACATGCTATGATCTCTAATGCACGCATACTACAATTTATATTTATTCTAATTTTTACACACTTGAAAAGTGTATATTGTCCCAGAAAGTTTGTAACGCATAGAAATATTCATTTTCGACCACGTAAACTATATATATTCTTGATCAGGACGACGAGCTGATTTCAATTCCGTCTGTCCGTCCGTCCGTCTGTCCGTCTGTCTGTCCGTCTGTCTGTCCGTCTGTCTGTTTCTACGCGAACTAGTCTCTCAGTTTTAAAGCTATCAAGCTGAAATTTTGCACAGATTCTTCTTTTTACTGCACGCAACTAATATGTCGGAACCAGCCGGATCGGATGACTATATCATATAGCTGCCATAGGAACGATCGCTCGGAAAATAAGTTTTAGTGAGAAAAACTTTTTTGTTTTCCATCGTAGCGTCACTAATCTTGGTATATATTAGTTTTATATGCTTTCACATAATTTTGGAAATATTGATCAAAATCGGATGACTATAGCAAATAGCTGCCATAGAAACAGTCGGTTAAAAAACTAGTTCTAGTGAAAAAACTTTTTGTTTTCATCGTAGCGTCCCCAATCTTGGTATATATTAGTTTTATAATCGCTCTCACATAATTTTGGAAATATTGATCAAAATCGGATGACTATAGCATATACTGCCATAGACCGATCGGTCGGAAAATGTGTTTTAATAAGAAAAGTTTTTTTTGGTATCAAATTATTATTCTCAATTTTAAATATCTGATATCTATATCCTATATATATTTTACGGGTTAAATCGGTTGGAGTAAAGTTTTTCAAGTGTATTACAACTTCGGCACAGTCGAAGTTAGCTTTGCCTTCTCGTTATAATATATTCTGATCTTCCGCCACAACATTTGAAATGCTAATATGAGCAGAATATCGGTCATGAATTTGCACGCCAACTCAGCTCTGAATTCACCCATGAGTTCAGCCATGAAAGAGAGCAATTGCTCGCGCTGGAACTGAAGGGTTATAATAATATTGTAATATTTTATTACCAATTCAAAATGGAACGAAAAAAATAATTAAATATATATTATTTTTTTTTTATAAATCTATAAGTGTCAAACGACTGTTTGAAAACCCATATATGCCCCACCTTATGCCTTGTGTAGGGTATGACGCACTGTATGCACGTATGGTCAGCTGCACAAAGAAGAATGTAGCCAACTCCGTTATGTGTATATATGTGTCTGTGCAGTTTTGTACCGTTTGTTTGATTAACAAATGTACATATGTATGATGTATATAAATATAATTTGGTTGAACTTTATGTTTGAGTTTAGTTATTTAATATATTTTATTTTGTATTTGGAGGGAAGTACAAAGCCACAGGTTAAATGGACTGGCCAATGTACTTAGAATAATATGGATGCGTTATAGGCTGTTTAGATCGGCCGCATCATTGAAATTACCGTTAAACGGAAGGTGCGGAATTGTTTCCCATAAGAAACCTGTGGATAGAGAAGAGCCGCATGTTTAATGATGCAATGATGCGGAAAGAGAGACCGGATACTGGAGTATCGAGTATTGTTTCACGACATCGATTGCAAACAACTGATTTTGCCAACGAAAATTCGATAAGCAACTACAACATAATTGGACCGCGTAATTTAAAAAAATAAATTATCCGCATAAACAAGCTCTATTTTCATTTTAGTGAACGCAGTGCCGTTGCCAAATACACCGCGTCAGAGACCATATATTATTAGACTGAACGATTGCTCTGCCGCCACAAACTTAACAGCGAAATAATCAGCTGTTCTTTGTTATTGTCGCTCTCGCAACAAACTTAACAGCGAAATAATCAGCTGTTTTTTGTTGTTATCGCTCTCTGAGTACAGTCAAGACAATGTCCGTCTCGCTCTAACCACCGTGTTTTCCTATATGTGTGATAAGACCTTAGCAACATGTTGACATCGCTGGCAACATTTTAAAGTATCTACAGTGGTCATATCTCTTAACAGCGCCACAAATTGAGAGGCGTCGCAATCGTTCAGTCTAATAATATATGGTCTTTGACCGCGTGACACATTTTAAATATTAACGCTCATAATTGTATCTATTTCAATAAATTACATTTGTTCTCTTCTTCTTACTAATTCGGTTTGTTTGGCATGGCGAACAGCTGTTTCAATTAAGCGGCTGCGGTCTAAACGCCTGCATCATTTCTTCGCATCTTCGACAATGATGCGCCCTGTGTAACTCCGGTATTAGTAGTGGAACATTCATGTATATATGGATATATTTATTTAAATAGCATGAAAAAATAGATCGCACAAACATAAAAATATTTTAATTTTGGAGGAGGGTTTTTGTTGTTTTTTTAAATTTTTTTATTTTTATTAGAACTGTGTGTATGGGATACATACAATACATACATACCCTGTCGTTTTTCTGGGCTAGGTGCAGCCGTACGTAAGTCTAACAGGTGACCTGTACGAACAGTACTACCTTTTGTTCCTACATATATAGTTAATCATCCGGCAGTCAGCTTAGGGTAACCATGGGCCACCTGATAGGCAACATCAACACCAGACGTTCGCACATAATTTGTCAGCCATCCGCCAGGTGGTTTGGAGACAGCCATCGGCCAGGACTTTTCCGTCAACCATCGGTTGTCCGATAATGGTCGCCAGCGGCCTGGCTGATCGGCACAGCAATACCAGAATTTGTACACAAATTGTAGCCATCCGCCAGGCGAATTGGAGACAGCCATCGGCAGGACGTATCCGACAACCATCCGGCGGTCAGCATAGGGTAACCATCGGCCTAGCCGATCGGCACAGCAATACCAGAATTTGTACACGAAATGTTTGGAGACAGCCATCGGCCTGGACTTATCAGCCAACCATCCGGTTGTCCGATAATGGTAGCCATCGGCCTTGCTGATCGGCACAGTAATACAAGAACATGTACAAAAAATGTCAGCCATTCGACAGGCAGTTTCTAGATAGCCATTAGCTTGGGTATTTGTGTCAACCATCCGGCATCTGTTAAGGATAACCCTAAGGCTGTCTGATCCGCATGACAATATCAGAAGATTGATATGAAATGGCCTATCTCTTTAACACAGAAGCTTGAATTGTTATTGCAAGAAAGAGAAATACCGAAATTTCTGACTTTTTTAAAGTCAACTCTTGTGAAGAAACATTGGTAAATGGTTATGACGTCAAGACCAACGCTCAATCATCACATTAGATGGGCTAATTTGAAGTAATTTTGAAGTAATTTTTATTTAAACTATCCCAGCGCTACAAGAACATATAGATGACTTATAATTAATGCGCTAGTCACAACAGGTTGAAAAATAATATTTTGATGTAGACTCTAGAGAAGAACTTAACTTATACTATTACATTAAACATAGGCTATAAACAATAAAAATAATAAGTGAAAGATAAATAAAATTAATAAATAATATAAATTTATAAAAATTTTACAACACCGAAAGTGGTTTACAAAGTAATTTTCTATTCCTATAAGTGTGTATGTTATGTAATTAATATGTACTGCATAAATCTCTAATTTTATTCAAAAATTTTGCAGATGAATTTTAATTTGTGCATGAAACTGCGGGGCGCTTCTAATATTTTTTTAGATTATGAGGTAAGTCATTCCACAGACGAATTGCATTGATAAAGAACTGCCTCTCTGAGTAGCAATCGCATTCTTGAACAAACAAAGTTGTGGGTTCTTAACGAAAAAGCAGGTCTTTGTAGTCGGCTAAAAGCCGACGATGAAAAACACGTCTCACTGTTTTCTTCGATTAGAAGATGAGATGCATTGTGTGTTCCTTCCAAAAGGAATTTTACCTTGAAGTTATGCGCCATTTGCGTAATGCAAGACGAAGGAAAAGTACGCTTTTGTGGCATCACAATGTTTTTTGCATCACAAAATAAACCTGCTCAAACATCGTTGCTTGTTTAGTGAGTTTTTGTTCAAAAAAAATACAGTTATCATGCCACAGCTACCGTATTCCCTTTGATTCTGATTGCAAGAGCCGACTGGAAGACTGGAACATTGTTTGCAGTTCACACACGGATAACCAACTCAGTAGACTCCATTCAGCCGACGCGTCGTCACGTCTGAACGTTGCTTTAGTTTTCTAAAATTTGGATATTCTTTCTGTTTCCAGTTAACCGGTCAAATATATATAGGATATAGATATCAGATATTTAAAAAATTTTAAATCGTTGATAATAAAAATTTCATACCATAAAAAAACTTTTCTTAGCAAAACACATTTTTCCGACCGATCGTTCCTATGGCAGCTATATGATATAGTCATCCGATCTTTATAAATTTTTTCAAAATTCCCTGTCGTTTTTTCTGGGCTAGGTGCAGCCGTACGTAAGCCATCAGGTGACCCGATCCGAACACTACTACCTTTCGTTCCTACATATATAGTTAATCATCCGGCAGTCAGCTTAGGGTAACCATCGGCCTACCTGATAGGCACATCAACACCAGACGTTCGCACATAATTTGTCAGCCATCCGCCAGGCGGCTTAGAGACAGCAATCGACCAGGACTTTTCCGTCAACCATCCGGTTGTCCGATAATGGTCGCCATCGGCCTGGCTGATCGGCTCAGCAATACCAGAATTTGTACACGAAATGCCAGCCAACCGCCAGGCGGTTTGGAGACAGCCATCGGCCTGGACTTATCAGCCAACCATCCGGCGGTCAGCTTAGGGTAACCATCGGCCTAGCCGATCGGCACAGCAATACCAGAATTTGTACACGAAATGCCAGCAGAACCGGTGAAAGGAAAAGCTATTCTTGACCATTCCATTAATAATCAAGCGTTAACAATCCATCAGCGAAAACGACTTGGTAGACATTATTATTGAAGAAATAATATGTACAAGCGCTATGCTAAAGCACAAGATTTCACAGATTTGTTTATAGCAATCTGTTCTGTATTTCCTCAAGAGTGCCACATGAAGGTAAATTTATATGTTTTGAGCTATATATTTTTTTTTATTTTAAAATTATTTTGCATTAAAATTCAGAAATCATTAATGATGTTATTTTTTCATTTCCAGGACTTCGTTACATTCACAGAAAGGGAAAAACAAATATTTTTTGGTTTTGTTTTTGTCTTGAAAGACGCAAGTTAACCTTATCTGATCCGAGATGGAAACCACACGTCGCCTTCTGCTTCACAAGCTCCACTCTGCAAGTTGATGTAGATCCCACAATTGCATATAAACGTCATAAAAAGAGACGGTGCCGATTGGAGGACGTCATAGAAAAATGAGAGAAGACGTACCATGCGCGCCAAAGGACTTGAAGTATGGAAGCCTTGAATTCCAGCAGCTTGGCCTAATCTTTTTCCATCCAAAGGCACCGGAACAGGTAATATTTCTTTATTGTCCATGCTCCATAGTTAAATATTTATTTTCTGATAAATATTGATTTTGCATTTATGTATCCGTCAGTAATAATTTGCTATATGCGACATTTTAGGGCCAAATAATATGAAAACAATCTTCATAATGCCTGAAAATCCAATAAGTATTTTTATTGGATTATAAATGATTACTAATTAAGACCGCGGTAGTAAAGAGCTTTAGCTAGCTGGTGCCAAATGAGAAGACAAGCGCGACTCCTTTCTTCAATTCAAACCTTCGCTTATGTTTATGACAATGTTGCCTAGCTATGTTGATAAGCGCATAGCAACATAGAGATATTCGACTGAGAGCATTTCAATTTGACATTACATGCATTTGATATTTCTAGCATCCTACTTAACCCATTGAACATCTTACAAAACTTAAACTATCTATATAACTATAAAACTATCTTAACGTAAGTGTTTCAACATGCCGGCCCCGTTAAAGGCCCATGGCCCTTTAACCAACTGGTAGTAGGGCAAGCTTGTGTATGGGGGCGTTTCAGGATCGAGTTTGATGTGCGTACTTCGGCCACACGAACTTTATTGTCCTCTCCTGGGTAACGCGCGTCACGCGTCCTGGAGCCATCGTTGAGGTGGTAGATTGTCCTCGTGTATGAGCACGAGGGGAACCGATCACCAGATTGGGCGATTGAGTTGCCCATTGATTCCGTTGCTGCAGGCCGAGTAGGTAATCCTTCGACCAGCTGCGCCAGAACTGCTGCCTGAGCACTGACAGCTGCCGCCACTGCTTCAAAAACCCGAAGTTGGCCTTGCTGGTTACTCGTCTGGCTCGGATTCGTGCGGGCGAACAAAGAGGTCTGCCGATCAGCAAATGTCCCGGTGTTAATGCCTCGCCATCGTTGGGATCGTTGCTGAGCGCCGTTATGGGGTCGAGAGTTGAGCAGCGCTTCTATGTCCACCAGATGCGTATTGAGTTCCTCCTGCGTTAGGTTCGCGTTGCCTACGCCTCTCAGTAGCCGCTGCTTGGCGGACTTCACCGCCGCTCCCAAAGCCCTCCGAAATGAGGGGCTCGGTGGATAACACCCACTCTGTTCCCTCTGCGGCGTACTCCACGAGCCCTTGCTGTTTGCGGCGAAAGCTGAATGCAGATCCTTCAACACGCTGCTCGCTCCTGTGAAGTTCTTGCGTTGTCGCTGTAAATTCGCTCTGGAGCGCCTCGTCTACCCGTGAACCTTTAAAACAATTTAAAACAATCAGTGGACAAATTTCCAACAAGTTCAATGTGAACAGTAGGGCGGGTCGATTTGTATGGGGCAAAAAAAAAATGAAATAGGCGTATAGCAGAATCGCAATCTATGGACAATTCTAAGAACATTTGCCCAAGAAACCATAGGTCTAAAATAAAAACTTAGCCGCCGCATTTCAACCTTAGGTTTATAAATAACACAGGCCAAAAAAATGACCAACATTGTGTTGTCCAGCCTTGCTGGTATATAAATATGATAAAGTTATCTGCCCAGATTCCAAAACTGTCTTCGGTTTAGCTCCATCGGTTGTTGGTCGCAAGATTTGCGGAACAAAAATTTAATGCTCTTTTTTCTTAATATTGTCCCTACTTTTCATTAATTTCTGAACTTGTGGAGTCTATACGACAGATTACATATCAATGGAAAATAATTATAGCCAAAAGAGTCAGAATTGGACTTTAAAGTCGGACAATTCACGATTTATAGTAATATTTTAAAACAAATAATTTACTTTAGGCCAGTATGGTTGTTTGATTTGTACTTTAACATCCTTACCATATGGCCAAATTTATTATCTAATTATGTAAATTTTGTTGCATTTATATGATGGCCATTTGGCCAAGTTTTGGCCAGTTTAAGCTAAATAAAAATTTTTAAATTTATGGGAGGACAACTAGATTTATACACAAATTTTTTATAGGAAGTATAAAGGCTACTAGATTTAAAATATAATTTATAACAAAACTAAATCAGACGTAAATAACTATTGAGAAATCAAGTAGCCTTTTTAACGGCCCTCTAGAAATTTGATGTAGACTTAATATTTAAAAACAATAAGTTTAATAAGAAAGAACTTTATTTTAGCCTTAATACAACCGCAAATTAAAAAATTTGTATATTAAGTTGAATTTTAGAAGTTTAACTATATTGATTATTTGGCAGCTATATAATACAGTCATCTATGGCAGCTAAAGGATATAAGTCATCCGATCTGGCCAGTTCAGACATTTTAGTTTCGTACAAGAAATTGAGATTAAGAGAAGCTCGGCTTGCCCCATTAAGGGCTGTAACAGCCAATTTTAACTTTTAACAGTAACAAGAAGACTCTGTGCAAAAAATTTCAGATCGATAGCTTTAAAGCTGAGAGACTTGTTCGCGCAGAAAAAGACAGACGGACAGACCTAAATGAACTCAGCTCGTTGTCCTGATCAGGAATTTTTATAGTTTATGGGGACTTAAATGAATGTTTTGTAAGTGACAAATTTCTGGGCAAAATTAATATACACTTTGCTGATGTATAAAAATGGCATAAATCGCTAATATCTGAATAGTTATATGTTCATATTTTCCATCACTATTAAAAAGATAAATAAAAAATAATACATATTAAATTGTGCTTTTCTGAAAATAAAATTCATTCTACTTTTATTAAATTCTCATTTTTCGAGTAATTTTTTAGTCCTTAAAATCTTGCTTGCTCTCCACTGAAGTTTTTTGGCTCGACTTTCTACAGTAACGTTCATAACATCTTCTCTATTTTTGTGTATAACACGTTTCGAAACATTTGTAAGAAGCTGCACAAATCGTTCGGTCTTGAATGTGTGACGGAATTCGTGGATCTTGAAGCGGCGGGTCGTCATACTCAATATATTCCATTAAGTGGCTCATACGGAATGTTTGTCGTAAACGGGCGGTTCTGATAAAATGGTGTCATCATTTACTTCAATCATGTCACCAATCAATCTCCGTAATCAAAATTAATTGCATGTTTTTATATGGTCTAACTCGAGTTGGGTCATGCAATTTAACACGATAATGCAAAGATTTTTGTAATTTGTTGTTTTTCGCGCACAGTTTTCCTGTCGTCAAAAGCATAGCCAGCAAAACATTTTCGGGATGAGAAGTATGATTATTTTGAATAACGCTGTTACAGTCCCCATGGGCCGAAGCTTCTCTTAATCTCAATTTCTTGCAATTAAAATGTCTGAACCTTCAATCGGGATGACTATATCCTTTAGCTGCCATAGGATGACCTGTATTATATAGCCGCCAAATAATCAATATAGTTAAATTTCTAAAATTCAACTTAATTATCAAATTTTTTAATAAAGTTCTTTCTTATTAAACTTCATTGTTTTTGCAAATATATTAAGTCTACATCAAATTTCTAGAGGGCCGTTAAAGGCTACTTGATTTTCAATAGTTATTTAGTCTGATTTAGTTTTGTTATAAATTATATTTTAAATCTAGTAGCCTTTTATACTTCCTATAAAAAATTTGTGTATAAATCTAGTTGTCCTCCCATAAATTTAAAAATTTTTTATTTACTTAAACTCCAAAACTTGGCCAAATGGTCTCATATAAATGCAACAAAATTTACATAATTAGATAACAAATTTGGCCATATGGTAAGGATGTTAAAATACAAATCAAACAACCATACTGGCCTAAAGTAAATTATTTGTTTTAAAATATTACTATAAATCGTGAATTGTCCGACTTTAAAGTCCAATTCTGACTCTTTTGGCTATAATTATTTTCCATTGATATGTAATCTGTCGTATAGACTCACAAGTTCAGAAATTAATGAAAAGTAGGGCCAATATTAAGAAAAAGAGCATTAAATTTTTGTTCCGCCAAATCTTGCGACCAACAACCGATGAGTTAAACCGAAGACAGTTTTGGAATCTGGGCAGATAACTTTATCATATTTATATACCAGCAAGGCTGGACAACACAATGTTGGTCATTTTTTTGGCCTGTGTTATTTATAAACCTAAAGGTTGAAATGCGGCGGCTAAGTTTTTATTTTAGACCTATGGTTTCTTGGGCAAATGTTCTTAGAATTGTCCATAGATTGCGATTCTGCTATACGCCTATTCAAAAAATAAATCGACCCGCCCTAGTGAACAGCCTTTGAAGTGAAGCATACAAAAATAGCTACATATGTTTTGACAGGACCTCAGGCGATTTTACAACTGACATGAACTAGTCCGAAAAGAACTCACCACACACAGAAAATGCCATTCCTGGTCGCACTCTATCTTTTTAAAGTGAAAGCAGTACGCACTCCAGCTATCCTTTTACATGCTTCACGAGCATTGATCATCTATCCTCTCGCAAGAGAGACATCAGCACTTTCGCACCAGCATGATGATTTTTTAAATGTAAGTTGCGAACAAGAAGCTGCGATAAATGTGTATTCCGAGGCAGCAACATTGGAAACTAGTCTCATAAGGTAGTTGCGCATTTAGTAGCCTACCACCCACTCTCAAAATTTTAAGTTTCACACTCCCATGTTGAAACCTCATGCAGAAATGGATTCAACCTGCAAATTTGGGCTGAGCTGTTTGATTTGGATAAGTCAGCTATTTCAAGTCGCAATTAACGGATTGCACAGCTTCAACTAATTTGAAAAACAAGCCTTAACTCAGATGCTGAAAAAAAGATGGAACTATTGCCCTTTGTTCTGTACATGAAGCGGTTTACATAAGCCATAACTCATGAGTTTTGTAAGGTATGGAAACTTTTGTAATCAACTGGATATTGGGTGTGGCTCTGGAACAGTGACAGTGTGCACTGTAACATTTTTCCTGTTATCAGATTTCATGAGAACCGGTGAGACCTCAACTTTTTGACGTTGGAGGCCACTCGTCTTCAGATTTTTGTCAAAAACTCTGGCCCATTGAACCAAAAAAAGAACTCACCAACTCGTCTATGACGTGCCTCGTGAAAGAAGGTCAGCAGGATTGTGCCCTGAAGGCACATGTCGCCACGTTGATGAATTCAATTCACGCATTCTGAAACTCTGTTTGCAACGAATACTGCCAGAGTCGATGGGTCTCTCTTTTCAGCCAGTACAAAACGACCTGAGAGTCTGACCAAAATGTGACTCTTCTAATGCACAACTTTTCAACCATGGATGCTACTTGTTCCCAGGGTTTTTAGCCAATAAATGAGCAGCGCAGAGCTCAAGGCGTGGAATTGACTTGGTCTTTAGCGGAGCTACTCTAGATTTTGCCGTCAATAATCTACTTTCAATTTGACTCCCAGTGCTAGCTAGGACTAATAGAAGGAATAGGAGGAATAGAAATTTTAGACAGATTTCGCAGGTTTTCTTTGAACTTTTCCCAATCCGTATAAAGGTGCATTGGAATGGACTCATCCCAATCAAGCTTTTGTTGCCATAAGATTTGCAGCAGCATTTTGGCTTTTGTAATAATAGGGCAAAGCAAACCTTAGATCAAGAGCCTAGCTGCTACTCCGACAAAATATTACGCTTAGTGGGAACTATGGACTCAAATGTGTCCTTTAGACGATAATGGATTCCGTCATCTCTAGGTGACCACAGCATCCCCAATGCCTTGACAGAATCCCCGATATTTAGCTGTAGATCTTCTCACTGCTACTATGTTCAAATAAGTTTCGAAGATTTGTTGCCCATTTAGCTAGTTTGAATTCTCCCAGCTCTAACACTTCAGTAACCTCCTTACATATGATTCGCAGTTCGGAAAGTGAATCGGCGCTAGTAAGCATGTCATCAACGTAAAAGTTGTTTTGATGAACAGCTTACGCCCCTACTGGATGTGACTCGCTATACAGTTTGGCCAACTCTGAAAGACATCGAACTGCCATAAATGGAAGAAGCAGTGCCATATGTCACGGTGTTTAAACAGTACGCTGTAATATCTTGCGAAGCATTTTCGCGCCAAAGCACCAATTGAAATTTTCGATCAGCTTCAGCCACATTTACCTGCTATACATTTTAGAGACATCAGCTGTTATTACATACTGAGCAATGAAACTGAATCAGGGTGAATAAAGCTCCCTCTGAATAGTACCACCAACCATAAGTGTTTTCATTTAATGAAACTGACATTGAAGTCTTACTCGATGCGTCAAATACTACACGCAACTGGTTGTGGTACTTTCAGGCCTCAGGACACACTGATGTGGAACATAATAGTGTGGACCTGGTGGAGAAGAAAAAAGTGCTGTCATGTGACCCAAGTCAATGATATTCTCGCATGAAATCGATATACATGTCGTAAAGATGTTTATCCTTTTGTAATCTGCGCTCCAGCGATTGAAACCTTCTTTAGGTTTATACGACTGACCTAGACAGATGGATCGATTTTAAAAGGCAACTTACTTCAAACCGTCCAGAAGGCAGTCTTACAACGTTGTTTGGTAATGTTGCTCACAAGCCTACTTTGTTCAGCCCGTGTAAAAGGCCTTCGATTTGGTCGGAACTTGCTCTAGTTCCCAAAATCTTTCAACCAACATATCGAGAGAACATTCTTTATTGAGCAGTGTGAGGTTGCAAGCTGCTATTTTGCTAGACTCAGCCTGAGAACATTTTCCAGAGACCACCCAACCAACAACGTTTTTGTATAGCTGGTAGTTCGGAGCTCAGTTTTATTTGGCCAATGCACAACAGCTCGAAAAATATTTCAGCTCCTAATAAAATATCGATCTTGGTCTATGAAAATCAGGATCTGCCAATTCAATGTTTGATGGAATGTTCCACTTCTGAGAACTAATTTTATGGCCAGGTTGATACGAAGATATGGATCCAAGAATCCAAAAATCAGCGTCGAAATTATGAGAATTGATCCGAGAGATTGAACTGTTGTGTGTACTTTGTGCTTAATTGGTGTGCTACTTGTCCCAACAGTTACTATATTTAGAGCACTGTGCTCACGACGAAGGCGCAGTTTGCGCTAAGTTCTCAGACATAAGTTTACCTGAGAACCTGAGTCAAAAAGTGCTCTAGCGGGCTGGAAACTGACCAGTTCGGTCTCTTATTTTAATCAGTGCTGTAGCGAAGCACTGATCAGTGCCATGTACATGACTGGCAAAAAGGCCTCTGATGTGGACGGCGCCACAGCAGGAAGAAGACAATTTGAACATCATATCGATGTAAAACTGTATGATGCGGCCTTGAGCATACCCGGCACTAAGTTTTACATTTTGTAACTGTATGGCCTGTTTCAAACAGTTTATACAAAGTTTATGAGTCTTAACAAAATCAAACCGTTGAGCAAAGGACATAGCAGTAAAATTCTGGCAGTTTCCAATATAACGATCAGCTGAATGCAATATAAGCACTTATGCTCAGGCTTCCGATTGCCTTCTGCGCATGAAATGACGATTTGTAGTTGACCTTACTTGAGTCATTTTTGACCTTAAATTTGTTCTTTGTAGATTCCTCAGCTGCCAAATTGATATCGCCCATTGGTTGCGCAGCAATTGGACCACAGAGGCAGCTTGTTGTAATCGAGCTGCTTTTCAAACCTGGCTTTCGTAATATGATCCACCTTTGACAACATTATATGGATGAGCATAGCATTTGCAATTGTCTGCTATTTCCGACGGACAAAAGTGAGGCATATAGAGCGGACACAGTGTCAATTATACCCCAAAGTCTGAGCTTGATGGCTTTTGCATGTGCATATCAAAAAGCTGGTAAATGAAAAAAAACATAAGACACTTAATGTCGTATACGGACTACGGGTCAGCAGCCTTAGCATTTGCAGTCCGTAATGGGAAAAGCCTTTAACTGTACCTAATGCCTCATCAGTTAGACATGAAACCAAGTGGCTAAATTTTTCGACATCCGTAAGCGACGGGTCGTTGTGAACCAGACTTTTAAAAAGGTTTATAAAATTCTTAAATTCAGCATACTTCCCCAAAAAATCTTGGTAGCCGCATCTTTGGCAAATGAGAATTATGCTGATTGAAAAACCCGAGATGCATTGTATAAATCGCGAATCGTCTTCCTTGGCTGATAAAAACAATGCCTTTGTGCTCACAGAAATGTCTTCCAATAAGCGCGCGACTTCCATTACCAGGATTTAAGTTGTCTATCTCCCCCATAGCTTTATATACCCATTAAGAAGTTGCAGGCGACACTCTAATTCAACTTTATTAAATGAAATGGTTTTATCTATGAATGCAGTTTTCATTCGCTGAATATCAGACATCACCTGATCCACTTTTTGCACATATAGGCCAGCTTACTATTACCTTTAATGTTTGGTTCCATAGCTACTTAGTACAACGGCACAAATAAGTTCTTGTATTTTAATTTTCAATTTAAGAGTTACCTTTGCAAAACAAGCCGTGTTAGCAATTCTAACTAAGAACTCAACTTGCAAAAAGTAGTGTAGTGCAAAGATATTGGCCAGTCAGTTTTCTTTAGTCAATAAAACGAAGGTCCAGTTTGTTTTGGTTCTTGCCCGTGAGGCCAGGCAAATTTGAATGATTCTTTATTCTTTAAATCAAAAGTCTTAGACCTAAATACATAAAGTTTGGCTGCGCTTATAGATATATATATGTACCAGTAAATAAGTGGAGCCGCTCCTCATGCGGTGCTTTTACATACATATAAACAAAAGGCTTAAATTACAGTTCAAAGTGCAATCGGGCTAATGAGAAATGCATACTCAGCGTAGGGCTGGCTGCCTATAGTACTTATATGTGTGTATAGACATATGTATATAATATGTTTTATAAAATGCAAGTAAATATATTTCTTCTTATCAACTCTGTATTTAAGTAGAGGTATGTGTACAGTGAGTACATGCTATGATGTATCTAATGCATGCACACTACACCTCCTTTAAAAGAATAATGTACCACTAGGGAATTATCTTCAAAATATATTTGACTATTATTTTTTTAAGTAATTTTTTTAAGTATATATATTCCGTTTTTATGTAAACTTTTACCCTATCCTTATGGACTTTAAATTCTTCTTTTTATCTGCTAATGTACAGTTATTCTTTCTGAATCGTCTATGCTTACTATTTCGAACCCTTAACTGTTATCTAGCTTATGTCCTGTGTTGTTTTTGACCAACACTAGTCCCCTATATTCATGGTTATTCTATTTGTATTTCTATCAAAATTATTTTTTGTTTTCTTTAGCTTTACTTACTAACGAGTTAGATCTGTTAAGTGCTACCTGTAATCTCTAACTTAACTTCCTTATCATGCTCATGATTGTAAAGGGGGCTTATTTTAGATTTCTCCAAAAAGTCGTATTTGGGGGGTTTTGCAAAAATAAGTTCAAAAGGGCAGTAGCCATGAACAGTAGATGGGCTGGAATTGAAGCAATATGTAAAGTACTTTAACCATTCGTCCCAGTCATCTTTGTCAAGAGATATGTAGATCTACATATTCATTGAACGTTCTATGGGTGCGTTCTACTGCGTGTTTGATGATGGTGGGGTGTTGATGTTAGGTGTTTTATTTTAAGTAATTTGCATAATTCTGTGAAAAATAGCTATTTTTTTGTACTCTGTACCCTATATCCGTAATGAGAGTTCTATAGGGCCATAGATAAGAATAAAATGATCACATATATTTGCTACAGCTTTTGCATGCTGGATTTTATTGGTATTGATATTAAATATTTTGTCAGGTCACAAAGGATTGTGACAGCGCATCCATTGCCGTTTTCGACTTTGGCAATGGTCCAATAGTGTCGATTTGGACTATATCAAATGCTTTTGTGGGTGTGTCAGTGATTATCATTGGTTCTTTATTATATTTTATAGTTTTGTTTTTGTTACAACATGCGTATTTTTTTATGTAATCTTTAATGTCGTGTGATATATTTTTCCAAAGATATTTTTTGTTTAATTTTATTTGTTGTGCGATTGATTCCTGCGTGGCCACCATTAACAGGATCATCGTGAAATTCTTAATTATTATGTTGAGTCGATTTTTGTCATTTATATATGTTGTTTTAGGCGTTAACGCGATTTGAATGTCATTAAGGTTTTTGTTTCCCATTTCTTTAAATTCTTCAACCGGGTATAAGGGGAAACAATTTGTCATCTAAGGACATTGTAAATTGGTGATTCCCAGATTACCGGCTTCCAGTTTGTTCCTCGAAAATAATTGACCTAAGTCGATTTTCTCGCAAGTAATCAAGTCATTTCACATTAAAAAGAGCTACAAATTCGTTTTCCTTTTTTGAATAAAATATTCGGAAGTTGAAAATAAGCTCGACATGTCTTTTAACTTCATATTTGAATAGCGCTTCGTATATACTGGGAACCTTAAGACTCTTTTGGGTAGTGTGTTTATCATTTTCATTATTTGACACTGTCGCTCTTGAGCGTGTAGTCATTCTCATAATTTTACAAGCTTCGCTTGCAAGTTTTTTCAAATCAGATATTTCTATGTGATATGCATCCGCGGCATATTCTTTTCCAGCTATGTAATCCCACCAAAGTCATATTCCTCTAGATCAAGTCTCATACGGGTTAGTTTAATTGAGGATTTTTTCATCGAAAATAGATATGTTAATGGACGGTGGTCTGAAATAAATGGTGTTTATTTTAGGTGCATTCAGCATTGAATAGCAATGTCTTAGGAAATAGTCATCTGGTCTCCAAGATGATCCAGTATTGGTTAGGTTGGTAGTTTAAAAAAATTGTATTTAGTTTAAAAATCGCGTCCTAATATGCCAGTACAACTAATTGGGAAGTTTTGTGGTACTATATGAACTAGTGTTTTATTAATAAATCCTGCATATTAAGTCACTGTCTACTGTTCCTAGTGTAGTAATTGTTCCTTTACCTACCCATTAATGTCTGTTATTCGGATATGTTCAAGGCAATATCTTTAGTGATTTCATTTCTTTGAAGACAGGTATATCTCTGCTCCTGTGTCAATTAAAAATGTACATATTGAGTTATTTAGTGTGACTTTGTGTGGATATAAGTGCCCAAATTTAAATTAAATGTATAGACTGATCGTGTTGCGCTATTTATTGTTGATTTTGTGGCGGAGGTTGGTTTTTCGAGGGTGGTTCGCTAATTCATGGTGCGAACATTTTGCGAATTTCTGTTATTATATTGATTAGTTTGATTGTTACCATTATAATTTTCTGTTTCGGTTGTTGTTACCGTAACGATTGTTCTGATTTTGGCCCTGATAACTATTATAATTTCTATTACCGTAGTTATCAGCACGACCTTGATATTATTTTTGGTGTTAGCCTCGGTTCTGACCGTGTCTCTTTGACCTTTTCTTTTGTTGTTGTAGTAATTGTTTCTGTAGTACATTGCTGAATCGGCATAATATGTGTTCCGTGCATGTAGTAATAAAATTTGGAAATTGCATCTATTCATATGATGAGATGTGCCAGCTTCATAACAAGTTTGATCTTTGTTATCGACAATTTTAGTATTGCCTTTATACGTTTTTTGTAGAATATCTTGTTAGTCTAACGAAATGCCCTGATATATGGAACAAGAATCAAGGGACTTTGTCAGCTGTTCAAATTATTTTGGGTATTGATTTGCTGTTTTATTTTTGCTGGAGATTCATCAGTTTTGCAGAAAATAACTTCTACTGATTCTCCTTTAACAGAGTTCTTTAGTTTGTCTATAATTTGTGTTAATTGGCTTGTTGCAATGAATTTCGTGGGACCTTAAGGTTGTTTTTACATGTCTACTGCCGTACTGTCATGTGTGTCTTTAATTTCACACAAGCTGGAGCGCATCTAAAAAGTTTAAGTAAATTTTCTGCTTTCCGTCAAACCTACGCTATGGTTTAGGAATTCTAATACTGTTTGAGGCATTTTGGTTTCTTCTTCATTGTTCAGAAATGAATTTTTTCGGCTATCTGGTTCAGGTAGTGTTTTAAATATTGTTGGGGTATCTAAAGATGAAGATAGTATTATTCCAACGTATGTTTCTCGGTTAAGACAAGTAATCTTTCCTTTCAGCGCGTGTAAATTTCCACGTATTGTAATCTTAGCAAGGAATCTAATGTTGTTGACTTACTCTTATTTCCCTGATACTATTAAGACATTCTACAAAAATGATAGTGTGTTTGTTCAAATGTAGTCTATTGATTGCATTGTTTTTGTTTAGGAACTTGTACGATTTGTCGAATTGATCTTTAATTTCCTGTAGTCTTCCCCTAATGCAATTTTCCATTCCATAACTCAATCACCGAAGAAAAAAATTGAAATGCATTACTGCAATTTAGTTATACCTGATTTAATGACATTGCTCTTGTCATATATCTTTTCTTTAATTGTTTTTTATGAGTGCTATATATTTTATGGCAAGGTGAAGGATCAGTACTAAGTTAAGATAGAGAACATTATTTGATCTATTCCAAAACCGTTTTTATTATTTCTACCTCGTTTACAACATTCGCCGAGGCGTTTTCAACTTTGACTAATAAGTTTACCCATTTAAAATGAAATACCTATTTTTTACTTATTGGTCAATTTAATGATTTCTGTTGTTGCTCATTATTGATATTTTCATTATTGTTTAGTTTTTTCGCTTCTGATTGTGCAACGGGGCTGTTGTGTGCTCTCTTATTTTTTTCTTAGTTGGAGTTTTCTTTTAAGGCATCAATTATTTGTTAATTCAATAGCTTCTTGCTGTTGGTGGTGGTTGATTTGTGTAAAGAATGAATTTAAGATAATTAATTCTTTGTTATCTTTATGGATAATTGTCCACCACGTTTACATGGGCCTTTAGTCTGTGGAATTTTAGTTAGTTCCGCTTCTTTTTGCTAGCTTATCTTGCACGGTATCTCGATTTCTACTGTTACCTGCATTATTAAGAGGATAATGTTGAAGTCAATTTCAACCATAACCAACATTCAATCACAAACAAACAAACCGAAATCAATGATTTTACATCTTGTTTTAAAGAATACTTCATGAAGGAATATTTGAGTATTTTATATTGTCAATCTGGCAAAAGAATTGTGTATGTTTGATGCTTAAAGCATCTGATTGTGAATGGAAGAAAAAATATATGTTTTGTGAATTTACTTAAATTATTACATTTTTCTACCTAAGGTTACCAGCTATTATGCCTTTGTGCTCCAAGAAGCCTTGCCGGGATGTTAACAGTCTTTTACAAACTAGCATTCATGATTATGTTCTTCTTAAAATTTATTTTATATATAAATTTTTTTTGTTTATTTTTTTTGGAAATTGTATTTTATTTTTATTTAGCTTTTTAATAATGTTTCGTTGGCGCAATTTGGTTGCAACTGCTCGATCTTCACATAGTTGTCTTTTTTTGTTTAGGTGGCCCGTTGCTGGTTACTTTTCTTTTTTTCTTACAAACGACGACCGTTTATCGTCTGGTACCGGTGCGGGATGCACAGGTAACGGGTTTCTGTTTTTAACTAAGATTTTCGTCTTGTTGTCTTTTTTCATTTTGATGATTGGTTGGTCAAACTGGTGTTCACCACTCGTTTTTTTCTTCACTGACCACAGCCTGGTTATCGCTGGGGGTGATTTGACCAATTTTGCTTGTTTTGTGTTCACTTTATTTTTGGAGGAGGCAGCCGTTATTCTGCTGCCATGCAGATAATTGTGAAAAATTCCATTATGGGGACAAACCTCAAATGTTTGGGCTCGGCATAAAACTGGCAGAATCACCATGTAGTGCAAAGATATTGGCCAGTCGATTTCTTTAGTCAATTAAAACGAAGGTCCAGTTTGTTTTGGTACTGCCCGTGAGGCCGAACCCAGTATGAATGATTCTTTATTCTTTAAATCAAAAGTCTTAGACCTAAATACATAAAGTTTGGCTGCGCTTATAGATATATGTACCAGTAAATAGTTGGGCAGCGCTCTCCATGCGGTGCTTTTACATAAATATAAACAAAAAGGCTTAAATTACAGTTTGAGCAGCAGCGTCAGTGGGCCTAATGAAATGCATACTCAACGTAGGGCGCTGGCTGCCTATAGTACTTATATGTGTGTATA
>JAEIFT010000844.1:0-45861 GCA_018904225.1 Lordiphosa mommai
CGGTCGCATCATTGAAATTTTCCGTTAAACGGAAGGTGCGGAATTGTTTCCCATAAGAAATCTGTGGATAGAAGAAGAGCCGAATGTTTAATGATGCGGCAATGATGCGGAAAGAGTGACCGTATATTGACGAGCATCGAGTATTGTTTCACGGCATCGATTGCCAACAGCTGATCTTGCCATCGAATTTCGATAAGAAACAACAACATAGTTAGACCGCGTAATTTAAAATAATTGATCTGCGAAAGCAAGCTCCACTTCCATTTGGTGAACAAGTGCCGTTGCCAAACGCACACCGCGTGCCACATTTAACATATTCTCGCTCTTAATTGTACCTATTTCAATATTTTGCAGTTGTTATCTTCTTCTTACTAATTCGGCTTGTTTACGTTTGGCATGGCGAACATGTTTTAATGATGCCTGGCTGCGGTCTAAACGCCTGCATCATTTTTTCGCATCTTCGACAATGATGCGCCCTGTGTAACTCCGGTAAGACTGTTGACTTAGAATGCCGAGGTCGTGGGTTCAATTTCTCTTGGAAACAAATAATTTTTTTTTGTTTTTTTTTTTTTTTTATTTTTATTTTTTTCAATGTCAAGAGTTCAAATAATCATTACGGATAATTTTGCATTCCAGATTGCGGCTTATTGTTCGAAGTAGTAGTGTAGCACTTGGCACATTCAAAGATAAACTGACATTACCAACGCTTAGGAAACGTGACCATAAAAACAATTGTCTTAATAAATTCGCATCGTTTAAAGGTAAATAATTGCTATGAATGTTGAGTTATTGGCAATTTATTGTTTTAGGAACTGCTCAGCCTTAAAATTAGGTTTTTTTTTTTTGAGTGTAGTATACCCTATTTTTGAGATCCCCACAGATTGCGAGATCAACGACAAAGAAAATAAAAACTTCACAAAAATATTGCATCACAACTACCAGTGTTGCCAACGCCTCATCAAAAATAAAGGACAGATGACCCTTGAAAAAGATGAAAACGGACAGATTTTTTTAAAAAGGACAAAAAAACAGGACAAATGGTAAAGCTGGGCTTACTAGGCGTATCCCTATTCTATCCATATTTTAAGTATGCAGTTTTAGAGTACATCAACGAAAGTAATTTATTGATTCTTTTTAAACATCTAGTACCAACCTGAATTTTAGATTTTTATCATTTTCCAACACAAGCGTTTTTCGGAACAATTACCCATTCTAAAATTCCCAAATTTGTATGGCAATAGCTGGCATGTCAGGACTCCCCCATAAGAATTTTTCTGAATCTTAAAATGCAATTCGCGACTTACAAAATCCTGCGAAATTTTTAACTTCAATTATTGTAGACTTTTAGTTGGGGTACCACTTTTATATTAAACATGATTAAAGTTGTAAAATTAAAAAAAAACAAAATGTTTAAAAAACTTCTTGAAGATCTCATTAGACAAAGATCGGTTTGGCTATATATGCATTGTTGATCGTGGCTTTCACCATGTTATGAAGATTTAATTAGATATTGTTCGATAAATAAACTTTATCTAAAAAGATACATTTATTATACATAATCATATACATTTTTTATCCAGGATATATAATGATAGCATTTTATAGCCTTTTGGGAGAAAAGTAACCAAATTCTTCATCAGCAGATGGATAACTAAATCTTAGCAAAATAAAAGTCCATATGCAGGAAAGCATATTTTTAATACAATAAATTCGGCAAACATCTAGATTGTAGGAAATTTCTTATCTCCTAATAAACTAATTGATCCGAAAAAGAGCTCACAAAAGCTGTATAAAGGATGAATTAATATTGGCTGAAGAAAAACACAAAGTTTTGTTTCAAACAGTTTCTTCTCTGGATACTATGAACTTTTTTGAAACAACTGAAAAAGGACCTTACTATGGCGGTATCCTTCTTGATAGAAATTACTGATGAGCTTGGGAGTTTTTCAAAGCAAAAAAGAATTTAATTCAAATTAAATTGAGTTCGCTACATATTATTCTAGAAATATAAATTCTATATTAGGTTTTTAACCCAGTCTGTGGATTTTCAGGAAAAGTAGGCAATTGGTGTGAATTTTAAATTTTTATTAACTTAGGAAGGAGGAGGGGGGGAAGAAAAAAAAAAAAGGTTTTTTTTGTTTAGGAAAGGGAAAATTTTAAATTATGCCAGGTTTTTGAAAAGGGACAAATCATATATCCGGAAAAAGGACAAATTGGCAACACTGCTCCCAACGGGTGACGCGAATGGAGTAAACCAAGAAATTGGGTTTCGGATGTCTTTGGGCAATTTTAATTGGTTTTTGTCTTTTTTTTGGGCGGCCGCCCCATATATTCATGAAATATTTTTTTTCTGGTTATGGATATCCGTTTACATATTTAAAAAATCTCACGATGGGACAATCAATAAATGCGCGAGAAAAAATATTTTTATAAAATCCAATTTTTTTGAAGTAAAAATAATCAAATGAAAAAAAGTCGAAGATATTGTTAACCACGGCGGATATTCAAATGTCGGTTTAAATTACTTTCTTGATTTGACATAATTAAAATTAGAAGTCCAAAAAACGTTTAAAAAAATTGTATATAAGAAAAATATTTTTCCTCGTGATTAATCGTGAAATTTTTGCTAGAATATGTATACGGATAACCTTTACCAGAAAAAAATTATTTCATAAGAAATCGGTTTTCCCTCCTTGAAAAAAAGACATAACCATTAAATTTCGCTAAAATCCAACTTAAGAACAGACTTTTTTGAAAATTTTATTTTTTCTCGCATAGAAACATGAATATAGTAGAATCACAATTTGGGTCGCTTAAATCGGATGCACCGTTACGATGCTATAATATTTTTGAGATTTATGTTCTTTGTCGTTTATCTCGCGAACTATTAGTGAAGGGGATGTCCAAAAATTTGATTATATTATCGATGTGTAAAACTTTCAACCGCTGATAGTGATTTTAAAAAAAAAAAAAAATTTTTTGGGTGTCTGAGTTCACAGTTTGTTTCATAAACGTTACCTACCTTGTTTGGGAGTCGAACTCAGGTCTTCGGGGCTGCGATTATCTATTGTGGAGCATTAACCGCGACCACCTCTACACAAATTAAAAAATTAATAGTTCAAAAACAGAATAAGTAGTTTAAATGAAATAAATTGCTCGAAATGTACTTTATAGAACTAACTGAATGGTCACACTTACACTTTAAAAAAAAAATATGAAGATGGCGTCGCTTAACAAGAAGCAAATAAAAGCAAACTTTATTAATAAATATTAATTGATCTATCCTCCTGCATTTCCGCCCACTCAATAAACCCTTATTGATGTATAAGAAACGAGTATACAGATATTTATCAACAAATAGTAAAAAAACCTACCAAATTGTTACATAAATCAAGAAACAAACTGAAATCTTAGGCTGGGTTCACACTGTTCGACGCATGAGACATGATAATCTAGTAGGCCTCCATATGGCCTTGTGTTCAATGCCAAATGACAAGCTATTCACAATGAAAGCATGACAACAAAAGGCCTTATTATTTCAGTTTGCTCTGAGAATTCAAAGTTTAAAAAGCTTAAAATTTCCTCTGAATAGAAATAAAACGAGAAGGCAAAGCTAACTTCGACTGTGACGAAGTTTTAATACACTTGAAAAACTTTACTCCAACTGATTTAACCAGTAAAATATATATAGGATATAGATATCAGATATTTAAAATTTTTAAATCATTGATAATAAAAATTTGATACCATAAAAAAAAACTTTTCTTAGTAAAACACATTTTCCGACCGATCGTTCCTTTGGCAGCTATATGCTATAGTCATCCGATTTTGATAAATTTTTCCAAAATTTGTGGCATAAAACTAATATGCCGATGAAACAAAAGTTTTTCTCACTAGAAGTAGTTTTTGACCGACCGTTTTGGGGCTATATTATACCCGATTTTGATACATTTTTTCCAAATTATGTGGAAACATATAAAACTAATATATACCAAGATTAGTGACGCTACGATGGAAAACAAAAAAGTTTTTCTAACTAAAACTAGTTTTTAGACCGATCGTTCCTATGGCAGCTATATGATATAGTCATCCGATCCGGCCGGTTCCGACATATTAGTTGCGTGCAGGAAAAAGAAGACTCTGTGCAAAATTTCAGACCGATAGCTTCAAAACTGACGGACTAGTTTGCGTAGAAACAGACAGACGGACAGACGTACGGACGGACAAGCGGAAAAGAACTCAGCTCATCGTCCTGATCAAGAATATATATAGTTTATGGGGTGAAGTTCGGCAAGAATGAATATTTCTAGAAGTAAAATACTGAAATCAAGCATGAATTTTCAAGCTCTATTTTTTTGTCCCCTCACCTCCTCTGCCACCAAACACACAAAGTTTTCTCGATTTCAGCAGATTTCTTCTTGAAAATTCAAGACGAAAAAATAAATTGAAGCAGATTTCAGTCTTTTTTCTTTGTATGTATCTTAATTTTCGTCTCTATTTCGAACGCAAGCTAGGGTCACGATTCGTAACAATATTTAGATTTTATTTAATTGAGAATTTAAATTATAGGTCTAAAGACTTGCAGTGTAATAACTTACAAAGCGACCTTCGTAAGACCCACTAAAAAACCATCTACCACTGTGACAAACCCCTTCATTAACTCTCATAATCATGCTCTTAAGATTTCTACACATATTTGGCCTTCCTGCTTACAACTAATCGACTTCCATTTCCAAAGATTTGCCACACCAGGCCTCCACAAGACAATTTAAAGGAATTTCATATTTATAATCAATTTATTATCAAAGTTTTTCGCTGTCATCGAGCCAGCTAGAGAAGCGTACAAAAAGAAAGAGAGTCTAGGAAAAACAGAAAAGAAACCGTTATATACAAATAACTGTACATAAATACGAATGGTCGTCTCGTCCCTGCAAACAAATGCACGAGCACGAAATCCGATTGGTTGTGAAAAATTGAAATCGCACAAAAGAAACGTAAAACCGAAACCGAAGCAAATAATAGGAAAATGGGAAATGCCAAGAAAACACACCCACCCGGAATTGAACAAATATATGTACACATACATATGGAAGAAGGTGCCAAAGGTGCGAGACAAGCATTTGGCATCTTATTTATAAACATCAAAAAAAAAAAACGCCCCAGGCCAGCCCCAAAACCAGTGCTCCATACGTAAGAGCAGGACAGACTCATATAGCCAGACTGCTCTGAATCGAAACACAAAAAAAAAAAAAAATTCAAAGAAATATAAATACAAGCAAAATGGAAATGGAGAGAAATTGAAACGAAACGAATTGAGAGACCAAAAAAACGAGTGACAAAAAGAAATTTCTGAGATGAGCAGGCGATATATGGCTATCTCGCTTGCACCAAACCTAAAAGTTTAATTCAATGAAGGAAGAGCAAGACATGGCTTCCAGCAGAAAATGGTGCGGGGGCAGGGGGAGGGGTGGTTAAGTTTGTCATTTACTTTTTTAATTGAAATTAAAATGATTTTCCAATAAAATTAAAAACAAAAACCTTCAGCAGCTGCGCAAACTCAAAAGTTTGTGGCATTTATTTTAATTTACTTTGGGGGAAGCTACAAAAAAAAAAAATATTAAAAAAAAAAAAACCGAAAAGAACTGCCAAAACAATTGTCATTTGTTTATATAAGTCCAAGTCGTCTGCCCTGGGAGTGAGTGAGCCAGCAGAACTACTCTCACACATACACACACACACACACACGTACTCTATGCAAATATGCACGCTCACTCATGTTTATTGGTTGCAGCCCACCTGAGTACAACAGAGAGAGTGAGAGAGGAAGAACGAGAGAGCGAGATGGTGTGCTTAAGTGAAACGAAATGAAATTGAAACACAAATGAAATGTACAAACGTATCCAAAGTCTGGGGCAATCAAAAGAGAAAAAAAAAAACACAAATGAAATGAAAAAATAAATAAAACAAATGTAACTAAAGAAGGCGCAGCGTCGACGCTGACGTCGACAGCAACTGAATCGGGGTCTCCCCCTCTGTGTGAGGGAGAGAGCCTGCCGCCATATGCTGTTCCTTTTCAACCAGACGTCCTTGCTTGTGGGTCTACTACTACGACGTTTACTTCTGTGTTTCATTTGTGTTTGTCTTTTTATTACGTTTGTCATTGTACGTTTTTCGGGGTTGCTCTCACACACAGGCGTAACATCAATCGTATACCACTCCCACTTTTGTCATATGTGTGTGTGTGTGTGTGTTGTGTGTGTATCTGTGTGCAATTCAAAACGGACCCCAACATTCGTATCTCGGATTCGTATTCGTATTCTGGTTTTGCACAATCGCAGAGGCTGCCGCTGTAGCTGCCGCTGCGCTGCTGCTGCCTTGGCGTCTGCTCGCTGCCGCACCACTCACGAAACGAACACACATTTGACTCGCCTTTCATTACGAATTTGTCATTCGTAAGCGAAGGTAATGCAATAAAATTTTTGCGCGCGCATTTCAAAAACGATGAAATACATAACGGTGAATCGGTGTGCACACGATTTTGCCTCGCTCGTGGGTGGGTTAAAAAAATAACACTCGTTCTCTCTCGCTCTCAGTCGTGTATTTGTTGGACTGAGTGTGTGTGTGTCTGTGTGTGTCAGTGTGTGTGGGTGACGATTCCCATTCGAATGCAATTCGTTTCGTTGATTTCTCGCAGTCGCAGTTCATCTCGGAAGCAACCAGATCGTTTTAGTCCTCCACAATCACTCAGTGACACGCCGTCGGTACGGTATACGCGTCGGTACCATTTCGTGTTTCCCCCATACATCCAATAGCAAATTGCACAAATTGGATTCGCTACCAAACCAAAAATTAAATATAATGTGAGAAAATCGAAATGAATAACAAATTTGTATGCTTTCAAATTGTATGAATAAACCAAGTGCGTGAGTGGAGTGGAGTGAGTGTATTGGCAGGGCAAATTATCAAGTGCTTAATTGAACATTATTCATATTTAACTAACAAGAAAAAAAGAGGTAAATTATTATTTACTTAGGTTTTGGGCAGGAAAATTTTGAAAACAAGTTGAGGCTTAAAATCTTTTTAGAAAGAAGTTTTTTAAAATCTTTCTTTTAAATAATAAAATAGTTGAATCCTGACGGTTGATTTTAGTTGAATAGAGCCGATTTTTATTCGTTTATAAAATATTTAAATGAAAAGATTGGTAAATTCAACCAAGCGTTTATCGAAAACGTAATCTAGGAGCAATTCTAAGAAAATTTTCGAAAATCAAAACGCAATAATTCCTTACTTATACCGGGGAAATTCAGACACAAACGATCTCAAGTACTTACTAAGTTCGGAGTTCGCAAATCGGAGACCAATATTATTATTTCATGTTTGTTTTAAGACTATAAAATCTCGTAAACTTGACATAAATTTGTTCGGACACATTATTATTATTATTATTATTCCTTCTATTATATTTTAAAATTTAAAGAATGGATTAATACGAAATTCAAGAAAGGAAAAACAAAACTTTTTGCATATTTTAAGTACAAAACGGTCTATATTCAGTCACAGTCATTCTTATACATATTCTATAGAAATATTTTTCATTTGTTTTGTAATAAAACAAATCCTTCCGTTTTTTTTTTAACATGAAATTATTGATACACCCAGACTAAATAAAAATGCATTTTAACTTGAAGTATGAAGTGAATGAATTTAGACCGTTTTGTTTTTAAGTTTAAAAGTTTTTTTGTTATATTTTTTTATATTATATATATTTAATATATTATATATTTTATTATATTTTATCACGCAGAAATTAGTTTTCATTTAAAAACATAAAAGTTAGAATATTAATAATGTCATAGAAAACATTTGTTTCTAGTTAAAAAGACTGTATAATCAAAAAACGAACTTGAAATGAGAATTTTGTTCTTAGATTTGTAAATTCCGAACTTAGTGTAGTGTACGAAATTCTATTATAAAACCTAAAAATCTCATAATCATATCATCAAAATTTCGTCTTCTTTTAGGGTTCACATATATCAACAAATAACTTGGGCATTTTAATATGATTTAGAGAAGATTTTAATATTTTTTAATGTTTAAACCTCAAATGTTTTTTACCTCGAATTGTTCGTAGTCGTAAAAAAATTGATCAACTCTAGCTGAGAGTTGAGTTGGATGATCTCTTTAAGAAGAGTTCACAAAATAGTTGGACAAAAAATTTTCTACAAACCAATCGAAATAATGCTGCATACACAGAACAAAGTTCAAGATATTTAGTATCAATCGCGTATTTTTTTAAATTAAAAATCCTTCATCTGTAAAAAATACATAGAAAATTATTTTTTGAGTATTTTAATACGACAATCGGTATTCGAATAATCCTTTATTTATGTTTTCGGCCAACATTCTTGTTGGTCTTATTTTATGCCTGCCAAAAGTACCTGATATCCGAATAATGCGAGAGTTTTAAAGTTTTTGATTTCATTTTGAATCGAACTAGTCTCACAATTAAGAAGTAATTCTTCTTCTTCTTAATAAAGTCACAAGTCGGCATGGAACCAAAATCCCTAAGACCTGATCGGTTTAAAATATTTTGGGGTTCCTCGAAACAAATCTTCTAATTATATGATCTCCTGACCCTGAGAAAAAACGTTAACCTTTCTGTTTAATAATAAGTTTAGTTTCAATATGAGTTTAATTTACTTCTTTAAGAGCTTAGAAGCAATATTTAATGTTTTCCTACCCAAAATTGGAAAGATTGGTATATTATCCTATCTACATGCATATTAAGGCTTCAAGAATCAAAACTCATTCCCTCGCTGCAACTTCTTTCGTTCTCTAATAGTAAACCTCTTTTACTGTAACTTCTTTATCCATGATATATCATATATCCTACACAGATCCACAGCTAAATGTTTAGTTTTATATATTTAAAAGAAGGTCAATATATGCTATTTCAGATTGGCTAAACAAAATTAGAAAAAATAGTTAGATAGTAATTTTGATCAAATTAAACAAATTTTAAATACACTGGCAAGTTTACAGGATAAAAGGATAGCACTTGTATGTTTCCCCATATATTCGCATTTTAGTTTCAGTAAGAACTAGCAAGAACCTTAAAATTCTTCATAATAGCCTGCAGACTGGCTAATCGTTGAAAATCGAGAAAATATTTTTATCTTTTTTTTATTATTCCAAACTGGTAAAAAGGGTTCACAATCTTAAAAAAATAGTCTATTAGATTTCTAGCTCGAAATGGAAGGAGTTTAAACCGTATGGTACTTAAAACTTTTAGTATATTTCGTATATATTTATGAAATTATAAATCAAACCATAAAATAATTGAAATAAGACAAAAAACAAAAACCTAGAATTTTAAATACTTAAAGTAAGCCGAAAAATTCTTTAAAAAGTTAAAATATATATGATATCTCCCCTAATTATTATCCGATTTTTCTGAAAATTTCTCATATTGATATTGAGCATTTTTATATAAATCTAAAAGTAATGCTTGATAGCTGATAAATTGTAGGAGTTATTCAAAATTTTCTATTGCATCTGCGAGCAGGTAGTTGTAGTTCTAGCTCTTATAGTCTTTAAGATCTACGAAACAATCCGGAAAGACGGACTAAATCGACTCGGCTGATAATGCTGATCAAGAATATATTATATATACTTCATGTCGTCGAAGATGCTTCCTTCTGCTTGTTACATACATTTGCACGAACTTAGTATACCCTTTTTTCTCTATGAATTACGGGTGTAACTAGGGAATTTAATATCCAAAGATCATGATTTTTCTAGGTCTAAAATACTGAAAGAATGAAAATTCTTGTTCCTGGAGCATATTTAATGATCAAAGTATGATGTTCTTTAACGAATTTTCTTGATCTAAAGGATTTTTTCTTTAACACTCCGTTTAGTTACTTCTTCTAATAAAATCCAAATTGAGATCGATTTTTGCTTTATTTTAAGTACGATTTTGTGAACAATTCAAGAACGAATACATTTTTTTTCGACATATAGTTTCATATAGTAATGTTTTCTTAAAACTTAGTTAAGTTCGGTCCTTCCTTTTATGGATGTCTGATGTTCCTAAACATTAGCTTATAATATTGTGAGAACACAATTACTTCTGGGACCATACTGGTATTTAGTTAAGGGTAAAGGTCATTTATATTGAGGCTTGAGGTTTAGCAAATCATAGATAACTTATGCAATTATCATTTGTGAGCCAACCCCTTAGAAATCAGTAATCATTTATACATACACGGATATTAGTTTGATGAATTTTTTCTCCTTCTATAGAATTACAATTAGTAAACATTAGCATAAAAAAAACTCTAATAAATAATTAAAAATATATTAAAAAATCATTAATTATTGTTTTTTTTTTTTAGTGAACTAAAAAAATAAAACGCGAAAATACCATTAAAAAACCAAAAAACAAAATAATCAAAATCAAGTGTAACCAATGACGAAGAATGGATGATTCTGTGACAAGTGAACACAGTGAACAGAATAACAACAACAACAACAATATTAATAACAACAACAATCACAACAATAATATCAAATTATTGACCAGCAATATGAATACCACAGCCATGTTAATGCATCACCAACAACAACAGCAAGCAGCAGCCGCTGCTGCCGCTGTCGCCCAACAGCAACAGCAACAACAACAGCAACAACACCAGCAGCAACAGCAACAAAATGGTCGCGATGGCAGCAATAGTTCACGTGGAGCCAACGATGAACGTACCAATGGTCGGGGTCGTGGTTCCAGTTGTTCACCCGCTAGTTCACCCAGTCGTCATCCGAGTGCCGTCAGTCCAGTCAGTTCACTCAATCACTCAATGATGGCCCAAATGGCCCAGCAGCAACAGCAGCAGCAGCAGCAGCAACAGCAGCAACAACAACACCATCAATTAAGTCCACCGCCACATGTGGGTGGTGCATTACCCACTGGAAATGGTTTACCAGCGGGATTGCCACCTCGTATGCCCCATGGCTTACCGCCACATTCATTGGGTCTGCTCAATTCACTGCAAATGATGCACCATGCCTCGCCATTGGAATTGATGGCTGCTGCCCATCATCATGTACCGCCGCGTTCATATAACTCACCGCCTCCCATCTCCACCTCGGATCCCTCGGCCAATGAATGCAAATTGGTCGAATATCGGGGACAAAAAGTGGCCGCTTTTATCATTAGCAACGAGACAATGTTATGCTTGCCACAGGCATTTGAGCTATTCCTTAAGCATTTGGTTGGCGGCCTCCATACGGTCTATACAAAACTGAAGCGATTGGATATTGTGCCCTTGGTGTGCAATGTGGAGCAGGTGCGCATATTGCGTGGTCTGGGTGCCATACAGCCGGGTGTCAATCGTTGTAAGCTGCTCAGTTGCAAGGATTTTGATGTGCTCTACAGGGATTGCACCACTGCCAGGTACGAATGAACTGAAAAAAATAAATGGGTAGAAACCGTTTGCAAAAATGGTTATATAGATAATTAAGAATGGGGGCTGTGGAAATTTGATCAAACTATTCGAAAAAAAGTAACCATTGAGGAAATGGTATTAGGGGTCGAATTTTCATCTCCTATACAGCACTATCTGTCACATAAACTAACAAATAACAGAGAAAAACTTAGTTTTATCTGACACATCAGCTATCTAGAAGATGAGAAATCGAGAATCACCCTTTAGAATTACAAACGATATTTTGGAAAACCATTAGGATTTTGACGTTTGGAAGGCATTATTAAGAAAACACTATTTGTGACAAGAAGGAAATGCGATATTTTCGCGACAAGATTACAAGTAGTGAGTGAAGATTAGAGTTGAGCGCGGGACGGTTCCTATCCCGAATTTTCCGGGAATCAAACTTCTGATGATGGTTTTTTAAAAGATATTGCTCAAATTTGTGCAAATAAAAATTCATCTCATTACATTCCGAAGATCTTAAAATATTTTTTGTCCGGCCTTGTCTAGCATTTTATGCCGCCGGGACCCGCATATTTTTCGTCCATCTCTACTGTTGATAAACTGAAAGGCACTACAAAAACTGAGAAATTTTAGGACCCCAAATTTTATTGACGATATTCATAAGCATACAAAAGATATTCGGCCCTGTTCCAAAATTTCGTGAGGATTTTGAATTTCAAGTTAAAGTTTTGTTATCGGTCGTTTTTAAATAGTCAAATTTGGTCTAGTGACCGAAGATATATTTGTCACTCCATATAAATGGCCTACGATAAGAATTCGAGATGCTTAAATTTATACAGAAATCGAAGCGGAATTCGGAACAGATTCCGTCAAACTAAAGGAGCAATATTCTCTCGAGAAGATTTAAGGTTGAAATAGGAAATTTAACTTTGGATAAAATACAGTCCAACTTCTCTATCACGAAGTTCCGTACAAACAATTTTTGTAAATAACGAAATCATTTCCAAAACAGATATTTTGTTCAATTCCAAAACAATTCTATATAACGAATTTCTGTATAATGAAGTTTTTTTTGGTTCTCTTGAGACTCGCTATATGGAAGATTAAATGTATATACAAATCAGTCATTGAGAAAATGCTTTATCATTTATTGATTTTATACGATATTCTTGCGAAAATTTTAGTATCAAACAAGGATATATAGTGAATTTTGGACAAACTCTAACTAGAAAATAAAGCAAGACTGTGACACACGTTACTTTCGAATTGTCAAATGACAATCTATTCACAATGAAAACAAGACAACATGAGGGCGTACTAGATTATCATGTCTCATGCGTCAATCAGTGTAAAGCCAGCCTAACCAAAGACGAAAATTTATACATTTTGTTGACTGTTGATGAAATGGGAGACAATACCGAATATGTATGACCATACTGGAAGTTGCCTGCAATTTTGATATTTTTTGCAAATTGAGAAACAGAAAAAATAGTAACAGATAATGAAAAAAAGTCATTACAAAACCTGAAGATATTTGTGACTAGTAAAATGTGACCAATGAGAAAATTATTAAGTATTAATTGACCCCTTAGACAAAAGGCTGAAAAACTCCGATATTCTGCAGACAGTTTGGTTCAGAGGTTTGATTTAAGAACAGTTACGGATCGGAAACGTTGAACCCAAGGTTTTGGTTCCAACTTTGTTTCAGAGTTTCAATATATTGAGCATTACACACGCAACCGAAACAACTTTTCGGTCTTTCCAACATATGTTCCCCCATTTTTTTTGGCGAATATCAGAGAATTTAGTAAAAATTTCGACTATGTAAATTTCGATATTTTTTCCGAATCAATAAAAACAACAATCTATGGTCGAATGGTGATGAGATGAATAATGTCTTCGGCTAAAAAAATGTTGGAAATTGACAAGTTTTCGAAATTCAATGGATAAGGAAGATCACCTCCATAATTTTGAGATTAATATTGCCTGATTTTGGCTTGACCCAATGCGACCGTTCTAAATACTTAAAATATTAATCAAGCTTTAAAGAAAAGACTTGAACGATTTTTCAAAATGGGGGGTTTGATCCAACAAACTGAAAACGGACCAGCTCTAAGGGCTTCAGTTCTAATCCGATTTGCAGAATACGGACGGGACTGAGCTATCATTTGCGAAAAAGGATTTCTAAGACTTAAATGTTAAAATCAGAGAATTAAACCGGAACCCGAACTGTATACCGAATCGAATCGATTTAAGCTCAGAACCGGAACCTGAATCGCAATTTTGAATTTTTGAGAGCCGTTTTTAGAGAACTATCACCACAGCTCAGTTTTGGTTCGTCTCAGAAGCAAACCCAGAACCGAAATACGATTTCTGGAACTTGATTTTATTTTTTTCTACCTTGGTCACTTATTTATAAGTATAAATGTATTTTAATCGCTTGAACTTAAGATATAAGTTTAAAATTGGCACCTTTAAAATATCATATCAAATATTCTCCACTGACTTCAATAGTTAACTTTTTGGTGCTTCTCCAAGTGTACCTTCTAACCCACTCGTATTTCTTTGATTGGGAAAATTTTCTCATTTCCTGTTTCCGCACTGGGTCCAACTTACGCACTGCACACTCTCCGAAAAGAGGGAGGAGCAGCAAATGGAGTTGGAGGCGACTTTAATGCAAATAGTTTGTAATCGACTTTCGTCTCGATATCGAAAAAACTTTTGCTTTTGCCTTTTTGCTTGTACTTACTTACTGTTTCGTTGCCCGATGACATTTGGCGGAAATACGCAATGCAAACGTAAATGGTGGGGTCTGAGCCCCACCTTGTTAACTATCCAAAAGCTGCGTAATTTTTGAACGATTCTAACAATAGTTGGGCCATAGTTAGAACTAACACATATGTGTGTGTGTGTGTTTGTATGTACAAAACACAATCGACGTGTGCGGGTGCGCTGTCAAAGCATTTCCGTTCGAGTGGAAAAAACGACAGCGAAAAAGAAAAACTATTTGTAATTGTTGTAGAGTTGTACAGAAAAAGAGTAGAAGGCAGGAAAGTAAAGTGGAACTTAAAGTTGGGTTAAACTAACCAGAAATGGTATAAATAGAAAATGATTTGAAAATTTCAAACTTACTTAACTTTTTATTTATATTTTTATAATGGCTTCAGAGTATTTAACAGATCTAAAAAGACATAATTTGTTCATTAAAGATTTTTTCGATTAATCCCAAACTTAACTAAGAGTTTGTTATAGTTTGTTCTTGAGTATCACTGTTTTTTAAAAAAAAGGAATTCTGATGTTCTATTTAGAATATGCGGGCTCATTCGTTTAGTTTTATTTCATTGATACAAATTCCAAATTTTCCAAACATCTTGACATTAGGATAAGAGCTTTACCTCTTCAAACACATTGATGAAGTGAACTGAACTCCGGTTTACTAACCAAAATTAACGGTTCGGCTTGGAATCGGTTTGCATCCCCGATCTTTAATTAATACTGTATTGTTTTCATTTTAAGCAAGCAGGTTATTGACTTAAAGCAGTGTTCGGCATGTCCGTATTTAGTGCAAAAAAAAAATACCGAGAACTTTGTACTTAATTTAAGTACAAACGGTGTCAATAGCACTCCAAGTATGAAAATTCTTAAAACAAGTAAAAATACTTGTTTCGAGTATGATTTTTTCAATCCAGAAATTCTTCAATTTGGACCGTTTCAGGATACATTTAGTTAATTTTGGGCTATCCCAAAGATTATTAAACCTTATTTTTTAGAACGAAATGGTCTTGAACCAATCCCTTTTCGTTCTTATTAGATTGATTCGTACTTAGTTTAAGTACACCCAAGAACCCATTATTTTTAATTTTTTAAGTACAAAACGATATAAACCCAATCCCGTTCGATCTAGAACGTACAAAAATTCTTGATTTAAGTATTTCGTACTTGAACTAATTTTGTTCTTATTTTAGGAACTTTTTGGGTAAATTTGAAATTTGAAACTAATTCGTAATTAGTTTAAAAACAACCAAGTACGAATTATATTTGAAATTTTAAGTACAAAATGGTATAAATTCTACCTGTTCGATCTAGAACCCTGACAGGCTTTTTTTTCTGAGTGTGTGCATTGAAAAATGCGCTGCTACAGCGAAGTCAGCACAAGCTGAGCTGCAGCGCAGCTGTTGCGGCAAAGCAAAATAAACCGGTTTCTGTTTAGCTGTCAACTTATTGTCTGATAAAACGCACATATGCTGAAGCTAAGATGTGTGATTGTGTTTTTTGACGACCACAGACTTAAAGCTATGCTTAAGAAAAAATATATCTTATTTTGAACATGCAGGTTCATATTTCAAGATCACTTAAGGATTGGTAAAAAGGTTTTCCTTTCAAAAAGTAAAAGGCTTGAACAACTCAGAGGTCCAAAGCCGAGCTTCACACATTCTCTATGCAAGTGGGTACTTTCAGCATAAGATCGGATAAACATCAAATCTAAACGGCAAAGTTTTGGGAGCTTTTAAAAAAAGTTTTCCAAATATATGCCGCAGCTGTTTGAAATTAAGAATTTTTTAAATGAAAACCCCACTTGAAATAAGAATTGCGTACTTGGTTTAAGTATTCAATTATCAAGTTCCAGCTACAAGTTGTAGTTTTGTAAAGTACAATAGCTAACCAAACTTCAGATTAAATTTAAAAAAGGGAGCTGAAAAGCTCAGAACCCTTTTAAAAAACACCACAGAACCAGAAGCATATAATTTTGAAATATTCCTATCGCTTAAATATCGATAAGTGTGCAATAAGTTGTTCGTCCTTTGGGTATTTCTTACTTCTTACTAAAGACTTCATTACAATCAAGAACCAGTCCCTCTTTTTTTTGTTGTTGTTTTTATTTGCATTTTCAGAACGCTCCACAGACCCTGCTGACCACATTCATTCACAATGAAAACCCATCTAGTTAATTATGGAAACATTGCTCCAAAAAGTGCACATGCGCTCTCTGACCAAAAAGGCCAGAGAGCTCTGAGCTCAGTGCCCAGTGCTCCAGACCCAAAAAGGCCAGTCCCATGTCTGACCAAACAGAAGAACAGTTAAAAATGCGGTTAAACCTATTATTAGCTTTTTTGAAAAACTTGCACTAAATTGAAACAAGTCGGAGGAAAAACTTGGGAAAGGAAAAGGGGGAAACAAAAACAACAAAAACTCACTGAAGCCAGTTGGTCTGGTTGCACCCCACTGCGTGGTGGGCCCAGGGGATAATAATTACCAACGCAGAGCCCGGGGCCAGTGCAAAAAAAAAAAAAAAAAAAAAAAAAAAAGGAAAAAAGGGGTTGAGGCGTGTGCATTTTCACACCCGCTTGCACCGCAAAAATGCATCCACAATTTTGTTTTTTTTTTTTATATACATAATATTGTATTTTTGTTTACAACAATGTTTAAAATGTTTGCCTCTTCTCTTTTTTAATTGCAGATGCCTATCGATCAAGCCACCAGAGAGGTAAACACACAAGTATAATAAAAAAACTATGGCAATAACTTTTTTTTTTCCGTTTCATTTTGTTTTTGAAAATCGATCGCAATTTCTTTTATACACTTGAGAGTTTTTAGAGCGAAAAAATATTGTTTATTAAATTAACGGAAATGGGAGAGTCCCAAAAAAAAAAGGATACGTACAAGCGTAAATAGAGCGTGAAAAATGTTTGGTTCTTGTAGATAAGGATTAATGAATGGTAACGGTTTCAAGGGGCCGGCAAGAACAGGTGTGGTTTGTAGTTGTTGTTCAAATTCTTTTCATTGATTTTCACTCTAAAACTCTGAAACACTTTTAAGTTGCAATATTTTTTTATTATATTTGTTTGCCTTTGTTTGGGTGCTTTCTCATATGGCAGATATTTTATTTTTTTTTTTTTTTTAACTTATTGCCCATTGACACTGACATTTAATGTGCGCCCACCAGTTTGTCAATTTGTCAGATTTCCCTCAGTCAATTGCGCACATTAGGCGCAGCTCTTTGGCAAAATATTAAATTTAATCTCAATTGACAGTTGGGCTGTCTCTTTGGGAGCATTTTGCCCAACTAAAACGGCCGTTTACAACAAAAACTCAAACTTCAATGCGGCAACGGACCAAAGAGCCTGATGTGTCTATATGTGTGTATGTGTGTGTTGTGACTGAACTGGTGGGCACACCTTTCAACCAAATGGGAGTAGTTCGAGCTTCAACTTCAAACCACAAACTATGCAAATTGCTTGAGCCAAGTGGAAAATATTATAAGAAAAAAAAAAAATAATAAAATGAAAAATCAATCGATTGACTTGAGTTCATTAGAGTTTAATTTGTTGACATGCGTTTAGAGAGGTGAAGTAGAGTTCAGTTCTAGTTAGATAAATTTAATCGTAGTTTGAAGAAATTATTAAAATGTTAATCAGCTAATTCCGAAAAAATTTTAATTGCAATCCAAAAACAATTAGTTGATCTTAAATAAGCCTTAACCCGGGAGAGTACGGAGAACTAGTTTTTTTTTTAATTGTTGAACTAAAATTTGTACTAAACGTTTGGTTGTGTTTAAATTATATAAAAAAGTTGACTAAATTTATGAGCCAAAAGGATGGTAAGAAATATTTTTTTTCATATTTCATTCAGCGATTAGGTTGCTTACATTTGTGACAAAGATTTAAAATATATAAACATAAAAGTATTTCCCGGCTATTCAGAGTGTAAACATGTACCTCTTCGAACGTCTAATAGACTACGTTTATGCACAAAACAAAAATCATGATTTTTGCCCTTCCAAGTATGCAAGTTTTATGAATATGAATAATAAAGAAAAATATTCATTTTTAGTAGCTTTAAAAATAATTATTTTTGTGTACCTTTAACTGGTCTGACAATATACGTTAATGCACAACGTGGATTATGTATGATGCTGACTATAAATTAATTTTAAAGAAAATAAAGTTTGCATACTTTGATGGGCAAAAAAACATGCTTTTTTTAATAGCATAAACGTAGTATAAGTTTCAATGCATTTTGTTATTGTAATTTTCAATGAATCGACACAGTCTTTCTCGTTCGCAGCTTGGAACGAACTTCGAATTCTAGTTGATATAAAAGTCATATTATAGTCACATTTTGAGTATCAATCTTAAACTTTTGAATACTAATTCGAGAAAATGAAATTAGTTTGCATCGGAAAAATATGTTTTTGTACCCTAATGACCTGAAAAAAAAATTTTTTTAAAAGATCATTTTAATGAGCAAGGATTAAATAGAACCTAATTTTTTTTTCTCTGAGTCCTTTTTTTTTTTTTAATGAATCAGTTAGTCCAAGACAGTACGTGCTAAATGAAAATTTATTAACTTCAACTTAAAATTTGTTTTTTCTTTGCATTTTATTGCGATGATTAACGAACTAATAGCTGATTTAGTTGAAGCATCGAAAAAGCTAAGCTTTGAATGAATTGATTCCACGAGTTGGGGAGCAATTTAGTTATAGTGTGCTGCTTGAACCAAATTAAAAACAATATTGTTGCATCATCCCAAGGTGGAATAAGGACGCCGCTAAATTTTTAAATCCATAGAAAATATAGAGAATTTGATTCTTGGATAAAAAGCATTCGAGCACAATAGTACGTAGTAGTAAGAGTGAAAATTCTTAATTCAATGGATTGATTTTTGATACAAGAATGCATTTTTGAGTACGAATTTCTTGGAACAAGAATTTTCATAATTAATCTAAGAATGAAAAATTCTTAATCTAAGTAGAAAATTCTATATTCAAGAGCTTGACAGACTCAAAACCATGATGCTGTCATTCATGAATCAAGAGCGGAGTATTCCAAACTCCAAGAAGTTCCCTTTTTTGAATCAAGAGCTGACCATTCTAAAAATGAAGAGTCTCCCATTCTTAAATCAAGAGCTTTTACTCTTAAATCAATAGCACCCATTTTCCAATCAAAAGATAAAGCAATTTAAATTCAGCCGATTATGTTTTATTAATAACAAAATTAACAGATTTTTGTAGGCATAAAAGTTTTCTTTAAAGTCATCTTAAGGCGTTCAAATATGACTCCAGAACATTTTCCAAGCCTACTGGACACTATAGACACACACTAAAGTGTCATATAGATACTTTACAGAAACTAGAACTGTTCCTTTAGGAAAAGACGGTGATTTGAGCAAAACAAAAAATAAATTTTTTTGTAAAGGTAAAAGAATCTCAGACGAGACTAAATTGACATCGGCACAAAATGCTTAATAATTTTGATTCGACTTTTAACTTTCAATTTCCATTCTGTCTATGGAAATTATTTAAGCCGAACTATATAATCCCTGGAAATAGATCTCTTACCAATTCTGAAACGAGAACAGACTCCATGTTATTCCTCCTGATCTGGTCCGGTTCATTACTGAACCATGAAGCAATGAGTATCAGAGCTAAAATTTGCGCTGCCTCTAAATTTTGAGTGATGTTAAGCGATATTATGTCGACTTTAGCGCTCACCAACACAACCACATTTTTCTGTCCTCTCAATTTGGCCGGCCCTTATGTAGATACTTTACTCAAAATTATTGTAAGCATAGGAAAACACGGTAGTAAGAGCGAGACAGACATTATGAACTTAAAAAATGAGAACAAACAGCCTACTTTATTTGTGAGTGAAATGATGTTGACAGAACAATAGTTGAGTCTTTATTTACCAGTCTGTGACTGAACATAGAAAAATTAACATAGAAAGACAATTTGAGACAATTGTTCATAAACATCCCTATTAAAACTTCCTGTTCAGGATCTAAACGTAACTCCACTTTCCTTACTTCAATCTGTAGCAAATTGCTGCTCAAGCTTCAAATCTAAGTTCAACTTGAATAAAACTTGGCATAAATCTCTCGAGGGGAAATTGATTACAAATAACTTAGCACAAATTACGACAGCGAATTGATTTATAATATGAATTTCATATGCATTGCATTTTGTAATTTGTCTGGCTATAATTTATGCCAAACATATAGCAACAGCAGCAACTGTCTAATGTCTAATCCCAAATGACTGGCTGACAATCAAGAGATCAAGCCGCAACTCCTCGGGCTGTCAAATGTAACAGCAAAACAAAAAAAAAAACAGTTGCCACATTAGACAGCAAATTTACAACAAAAACTATTTTATTAAATTAAATTTCTAATTTTATATATATTGTATGTTTGAGAGGTGTGAGTTTCATTTTTGGATTTGCATTTTGCAAATGCGACTTAATTGAGTGTAACCAAATAACAAAAGCAACATTGTTGAAAAATGAAGCAACAGTGTTCAATTTTTTATAATAAATAATTACAGAGACCTGGTAGGTCTATGAAAAAAAAAACACAACCGAAAAAAAACAAAATGCGGCGCATTCTCTCAGCATCACGGAATGGTTGACTCGAGCAGCAGCAGCAGCAGCTCCCAAAACCCATTGTTGCTGCCACCCAGGCTGACGACCACGACGACGACGTTGTATAGCATGTTTGTAATTTTTTATGCGAACTAAATGAGTTATTAGCACGCCAATTGAAAATTGAAGTGAGCGAAAAAAAATAGGCAAAAAACGGAAAAAATTCGCCCAGAAATATGCATAAGTACACGGGGCTGCTGTTAAAGCCGCCTAGGAAAATCACAAGTCGGTGGGCGAAATTATAAGGCAAAGACTCTAGGAAACGCCACCCAAATGTTTAGTGCAAGCTTGTTGCTTAAAATTTTTGTTTTTTTGTTTTTGTTTTGATGGTGTTTTGTCTTTGACATAGAAACGAAATTTTTAAAGCAAAGCGAATGAGAAAGTGTTTATAAGTGAGCCGAAAGCGGAAATGCAAGTTTTGATATGAAAACATACTTGTATCTAAAATAAAATACTTAAGCTAAGGATTCACATGCAAATAATTTGTCGAACATTTTATCTAAATAGCCTTACTTTCAAATTTTGCAGAAATTAAAAGTAAAGCTTTGATTCACAGGAAAATAGTTTTCTCTCTCTATTTGGAAAAAATTTTTATCAAAATTTAGGTAAATTATTTGCCTTCGGAAAAACATTCCAGATTTGAGCAAAACTTTTTGTTTTCATTTAAAAATTTAATATTTTTTTGCAAATTGTTCCTTTTTGGCACTTTTTCAGTTCAAGTTCCATTAATCTACTTTTCTTAAGTCTAGTGCAGTTTATAAGTTTACGTTAAGCTACAAATGAAAATGTAGGAGTGATTCTATTCGCGCACTTTTAACAAGTGTTTCCGGTACGGAAAATTGCGCATCTTCTTTTACGCAAGCTTGCATATAGTCAGATAGCCATATACGAAGCTACAACAACAAAGCGCACAGATTTAGCTATTCTTCAGTAGTTCGCGAGCCTCAGCCGGCGAAGCTGCAATCGTCATTGAGCTCGCAACTCACTGACGTGCCCTTTACTGGCCAGGTATTCGGCGCAAAAAGCAATAAAATTCATTTACCGTTTCTTGTCTCGGAGAAAGAAGCAAAGAAGCAAGAAGCGTTCAGGTTAAATTGGCAAAACATTTTGTACTTACACTTTAAAAACATTAAAAACTTATACCTGTTATTTTCTGTTTACGATAAACTTAACTGTCATTCAAAATATTCTTTCTGCAATGGCGCTTTAGTTTTTGCATCTTTGTGTCGTGTAAATTTTGTGTAATTGGGGTCAAAAATTGGCGGAACCTCAAAAACAAGTTGGTAAAATAGCTCAATTAATTATATATAACGTAAACCATGATTTAACCTGAACTTGTAAAATTTTTGATTCCCTTTTTATCTTATTTGCTGTTAGCAGGTTGAATTTCAAGTCAAAAAGATTGTTACTGCAGCCTTCTGTTATATTTTGGATAATATCGATAAATAAATATCGATTTTTTTTAACATTCCTAACATTATACCGTAATCAAGTAGTCCCGTACTTCTAATTGGTTACATGGGATTTAAAATGTCTAAAAAATGGATTTCGTTTAAATGTTTTTTTTTTTAAATAGTAGAATAGTAATTTTACAAAGTTTTAAGTTTGGTTCTTTTCCTTAATTGCATGAAGGCCAATCGGTTGGAGTTACACAGATTGCTTCAAGATAACCCTCATATCTCTTTTAAGACTACTTTTTGTAACTGTGGCTTCATTGCCCCATTAGTTCCACTGCTAAGTACATAGTATATGTTCATCCGAGCGGATGTTGATAAGAATTTTGATTGAATGTTAAATGGATGTCCATTGGTACTCGCCCCGAACAAACTGAGTACATCCGAGAAATTTAACATAAAGTACTCCATGTTAACATTATGTATCGATAACTGAGGGTATTCTGTTTATATATAGTGATATTAAGCTATTTACTACAAGTATTTTAGAAGGAGCTGTAGCAATGTACAACACATTCAAAGCATTCTTCAGTTTTAGATTGTTTTTCAGTGAAACTAGGCTATAAAATATCAATTCAATACTTTCTTGAATTATATTCATACCAAAAAAAATGAGACTGGTTGTTGATTCGATTTGAGACAACGCTTATCAAACTGATATTGATACGAATTTATTTGGGTTTCATTTATTCAATTTTAAAAAAATTAAAAAAAAATAAACTCAAGACCCAAGTAATCCCTTTTAGAAGGTCATCGATATTTTGATAGTCAGATCGACGAAGGATGCCCCTTCAGGGTTAAAGTAAAAGATTTAAAGAAATTTAAAAAAATCTTATAAAATTTCTAGAACAACGTTAGTAGTTCAAAAATTAGTCCATCTTTAGTAAGGCATCTTTTAAAACTTCAAAAATCCTGAGAAAAAATAATGATAAAAATATATTTTTAAAAAAGAAAAATAATTTTTTAAAGTAACTTTGCTCTAACGAAGCGACTTTACAAAGAGATAAAATCAAGTAATCCGAATTGATTTTTTTTAGGTTACGATACCCGTAAGTAATGTGGAATTATATAGAAGATCACTTATGTAGGTGGAATTCGCTACCAAAATGGTGAAAGAACCTCAAGCTTTAAGAGGGACAGGGGAAACCCGTGCATTGAATTTCGTACTTGAATCATTCATTTCAAAATGAAATCGACTACTGAGTTTGAAATTACTAATACAAACCAGTAAAAAATAGAATAAATTGTGTTTTGTCGTGATATGACATGTTGGTTAAGAACCAAAAAACTGACATGCACGAGTAGGCACGAAATCAGTTGTTGCAACCTGTAAAAATCAAGTTGAGTAATGCGTATTCGTGTCACGATAGCAAACACAACACGCGCTCAACTCGAATATATATCCTTAATCGGGCTTAAGTTATTTTATAGACTAAGAATTATTTTTCATTTTAACGCTTCAGTTAAATTCTACTTACCAGATCCCTACTTGGGCCAAAGGCAAATTAGGGCCCATATAAATTGTTAACTGCTAATCGTTTCCCTTCTTGTTGATCACTTGATTGTAGTTTTTCTTGTTTTTCTATTCAAATTTTTAAAAATTCTTTCACTCTTCCGGCTGTCTATCTATAATTTCAATGCTAAACTGATGATAACTGGCAATTGTGTTTGTACAACATTTTCCTTCTGTTGCACAAGTTTATCGTTGTGCTCTCTTGGGCTCAAAGCCCACAATTAGCATTGAGTATCTGGCGACCCTTCCCCACCCAGTTACAATGCAATGTCATGTCATTTGTACATTTGCATGTCATTTTACAATGAATTTCAATGTCCACTCTCACTCGCTTTTGTTGGCTTTGGCGTAAAACCTTATTTTATTGTTAACTGGGCGAAATTCGAGAAGACTTGTAAGCGCAAAGTTTAAGGACGGCTTCTTTCTGAGAAGTTGTAAGTTCATAAATCAATTTACATTTTCAATTGAATTTCCACTTGTTGTAGCATTGCATAATTGAAATATGGAAATTCGATGTGTGTGTGTGTGTGTGTGTGAGTGTTGGCTTTTAATTGTAGGCTTTGGCGATTGCATTGATTTAGTTGGCAATCAAAGTATGCACGGTCCAGTGCAAGGTGGCAATGTGGCCATAAATTTAATTGATTTGCCAATTTACAGCAGCCTTGCAGACCCTGGGGCAGTGGGTTAAGCTTCAAGGAAGCGCTGACAAATGTGGGCAACGCCCTGTCCATATTTTTAATACAATTTGTTGGACTCTCATCTTATATAATGCTTGATCTCGTGCTCTCGCATTGGAGTGTGTGGCACATATATTTTGGCGGCAGTTGCGAATCGACACAAGAGTCAATAATTAACAACTCGGCTATCCCTTGATTATTATTGAAATATACATACAATTAAATACAGCTGCAAACAGGTTCGTTCAGGAGGTTCGGTGAACAATCAACCGGTTTTTTGGGTAGCCTTTGGATTCAAGCGTCTATTTTGACAAATTGTTGTTTATTCCCTGACTAAACGTTGGTTAGTTGTGTGGTGTTTTCAGGCGAAAGAAAAGAAACAAAAAATGGAATGCAAACTGACAAGTGACAACGGTGCATAAATTAGACAAATAAATGCGACAATGTTAGTTGGGTTTTTATTCAAAAAGTTATTTAAAGACTTTTAAGTGCTTATCCGGTCTTATCCGGAGTATGGGACACTGAAATTATTGATATTGGATTGATTTTGTCATTTTATAATATTAAAGAAAATTTATTCAAATCTCTAAAATGCACATCCCAGTATTTTTGTAATATTCAGAAGATATCCGTGCCTATTCGAAGTGTGTTTAACTACTTGATTCTTATTTATATTTAGTTTAAGGTACTTTAGGTGCTTGTACAGTGTTATCCGGAGGCTTTTAAGTGTTTATCCGGCTTATCAAAATAATGATAAACAATATTAGATAATTTTAGTTAATGTGCAATATTAAAGGTACTTATCAATGCTTAGCCAGACATTTTAGCAATAATCAAGAATTTATATGAATATTTTAAAATGTTTCAGAAACTTAAGAAAAATATAAGAAATTTATTAAAATAATTTCAATCACTTTGTAATAAAAATAATATTTTAAATGCTTATCCAGTCATTTTCATAATAATAGGGAGTTATCCAAGTCTATTTGTAGTGTGCGAATATTCGTTATTCTTATTTTTAATCACTTTTAAGAGATTCAAGTGCTTATCCTGCTTTATCCGAGGGCTTTCAAATGCTTATCCGGTACTATAAATTAATATTTATTTTAAAGGGAGTATATAGAAGGCACTTTAAAGCTTATCCAGTCATTTTTAATAATAGTTTCAAGTAAAAGCATTTTTAGAAATTTCTTGATTATAATTTAATTAAACTTTACTTATCCGGCTTTATCCGAGTGCTTGTAAGTGCTTCTCCGATTTGATCCGTAGTATTAGATACCTTTATTTGATATGTTGTATTCTAGGCAAGGCATTTAAAAGCTCTCATCTAGACATTTTAGTAAAAATCGGGAGTTTCAATAAATAAATTTTGTTCAGAGAATTATGTGATTTAGTTTGAGATCTTTTAAGTGATTATACGGTCGTATCCAAAATATAATGATTGAATTTAGTAAGCTTATAATATTAAAAATTATTCTGATTCGGCATGCGTTTCTTTATAAAGGCGAAGTTTTCAAAGAGTTTTTTTTTTTAAAGTACAATTAGGTTGCATACTTTATTTCAGTTGTTTAAATAAAATAGTTTTTCTTATAAACAGCTAAGAGAAATATCTGGCATATGATATGGGTACTATCAGCTTTAAAGTGAATTAAGCAAAGTTTGGAATACACAAGATTTTTATAAACAAATCAAGTTGATTACCTTAAATTTCGTTAAGTTGAACATTTGCCCAGTTTTCAGTTGTAGGTACAATTTTCCTTGACACCTGTGTCTTTTTTTATGAATTATTGGAAATATAGAATAGTTTAAGTGATTTCTTCATCTGACGTATGACATATGTGACTACTAAAGTTGTCGCTGGGGCTAGGCATAGATCAGATTACAATATGAGATAACTTTTTGATTGATTTGTTTGATTTTGATTGACGTTCGTATGGTTTTTTGTATCAATATAAAGGTATTAATTTTTACTTGTGCGGGAAATGCAGCATTATTATTGCTTATCTAGTTCTGTTCAGAATTATTAATTTTTATTCGCTTAGAGATATCAAATATTCATACATTTAATTAGAGTATCAGAAAGCATTTGGAGTGATAAGCGGACTACAAATCTTAATCCCCATTGATATTACTTTATATGAATCAAATCTGGCTTTTTTTAAAAGTTATTCCTTTTGTTATAGTTAAAATTAGATTCGCTTAAGTAATTACATATTTCAATTGAGATTTTTATTAACTTTGTTGGAAACAATATTCCGCATGATTAACATGAATTCGAAAATGGATAGCCAATTACAGAATATCTGAATGACATAACACGAACAAAATTGCACTTGATGTCTTCAAATAATATTGTTTAGATTTTTATAATATCAAAAATGATGAATTAGGTAATATTTCCAGAGTTACATTATTTTATCCGGCGTTATCCGACTTTATCCGGAATTATCCGAAGTATGCAAAATTGTTCCATTTGTGGTGGCTGAAAGTCTGGCTAAGTCAAAGTAGTCATAAAGTTATCCGCTGGCTTTTAAGTAATATTTATCTGATATAAGTCAAAAATTATTACCGTAGATAAAGTATTAAAAACATTTTACTACCCATCCGACCTCATTAAGCTTTATCCCTTATTATCCGGAGTATGTAATATTTAAGAGTCTCAAAAGCTGGCGTTATTTGGATACCAGAATACAAAATTTATGACAACTGGGGATTTTTAAATGCCTCTTGAACCTCCCATTCATATTTTTACTTTAATAAGATAAACTCACCATTTATGCAACCTTCTCTTGACGGTTTATCCCATCTTATTCCAACGAAACCCAATTTCTTGGCAAGACAAACATACCAAACAATAAAAAAAAACTTTCCAATGAAAGTGAACTCCTTGCTTATCGGAAGTGTTTGTTATAGCAACCTCCCAGCCCACTTTTCATAAATTCATTAACTTAACTGACTGACTGACTGCCTGACAGAAACATGAGTTGCTCATAATGTTTTTTTCTTTCTTTATTTTTGCACGTCATAGGCGAACGGCCTTCCGATTAGACCCCAAAAACACTTTCGCTATTTTACTTTTGTCCAATGATTCACTTAAGAACTACGAGACTCTATACGGACTTTACCTGACCCAAGGGGGCCAGATCAACATTCTGGTTTGTTTTATTATTAAAACACAAGCGCAATTAAATCTGATGTTAAATATTTGTTATGGAAATATGTAACTGTAAATATTTGAAATTGTTGTGCCCCGCAGACCACGCACAATTATAAATTGTTCAATGTTTCGCCATATATACATAAGAATACCTATGAGTATTGCTACCTGTATTTTGTTTGCCTTATGCAAACATGGATAAAAAATTTGAGTTTGTTGTCTTTCTTTTTTTTTTAATTGCTGGATCTCCACCTGCTCTTTTTTTTTTTTTATCGGACAGCTGGCGCTTGGAGACCCTCTATTTATTTGCCTAGTCTTCTAGCCTTTTTTTTTAGTATTTGCTGGAAGTTTATTTTTTAAGTAACCTTATCTCCTTCCTCCCGCTGAGCAAACTTGTTTGTGCTTTTTATTCTTTCTTGAGGTAACTAGTATTTCGTACGTCAAGTATTTGCTTAAGACTTATTTAAATATTTGAAAAACAAATAGCAGCAATTGCGGGCATAAATTACTTGAAAAATAGTGCACGTACGAGTTATTTTTTTTTTTTGTTTAACAATTTTCTTTTGCTTTATTATTTTTGTTGTACAGTTTTTTATGGCAGATAATTAAACTGGTAGCACATTTTTTTATGACACTCAGAGTCAACGGGGAGTGTTTTACGAATTGATTTAAGCTTAATGAGTGGGCATTTGTTTGAGAATGAATTTAAGGCTTAGGCATGAGAAAGTCTTTAACAGACTTTAAGTCATGCGAAATGGGTTTCATGTGTGCAAAGAGTCTTCAAAAAACCATAAAATAAAAAATCCAACCAAAAGCTAATATAACAAAAAGATGCATTAATTTTGAAAACTTAAAATCACACAGGTTTGTGTGCTTTAATTAGTAAAGGGTAGATAAAGTAGAACATAATGATTTGCATAAAAACCATTATTAACTTGAGATATAAGAAGGAAAATTGAAAGTAGAATAAAATCAGTCATATAGTTTTTAATAATGATAAATATTTCTGTATGTAAGTCAATTATTTTTAAAAGAAATAAGATATAGCGACATTTTTCAGTGGTTCCCGATAAATACGTCTGATTCTATTTTAAAATTTCCCAAATTTAAAAAAAATGAAACTTACCACATGTTGCATTTTAAATGGGTTTAAAAAGCGTTTAAATAACTTCTATTCTGAATAGAAATATATTAATTATATAAACAGAAATCAGGTAAATGATTGCCTTGGTGAGCCGTCCATTAATTCAAAGATTGTCTAGACGAGTGAAAAAGCATTATAAACCATAGCATTTTGAAAAAGGTGCAAATCAATTGGATTTTCAGCCCATGGCATTCTCGTAAACAAAATGTCCGATGGCCTAAAGTACGAGTCAATCTATCCTCTAAACGATAACATATATTTCTTGTGTCCCTGAGTTTGTCACTGAACTCCTCCTAAACGACATAACTGGTTTGGATGACATTTTCTGTGAATATTTAAGTTGGTCCGTAGATGGTTAAGGTTCACAGTTGACCTCGGTAGGTAGCGCTGCAATCGTCTTATATCGGTTCAAAAGTGTCTAAGAGCCATATCTCGGAAATTATTTAAACTATGAACTTACAATTTGGTGCTTGGATTGATAATTATAATATGAAGTTATTTATTTTCCCGGATAAAAATCGGTTGTGAACCAGTTCTAAAAAATGGTTCAGAGCCGTACCTCTGACATTATGTAAGTAGGTGAAATTTCACTGCTGCATAAGCGGTTCGGAACCAGATTAAACCGGTTCAATAGTGACTTAGACCGATTTCTTAGAAATAGTTTAAGCTATGAACTTAAAGTTTGGTGTGTAGATTGGTAATATGAAGTAAAATATTTTTCATAATTAAAACCGGTTCCGAACCAGTTTAAAAAAGTGTTTCAGAACTATATGTTATAAATTATTAAAGTTATGAACTTGAAATTTGGTATGTATTGCCAATTTGGAGTTAGTTATATTTCCTATTCAAAATCGGGCCAGTTGACTCTGTTTAAAAAGTGGTTCCGAGCTATAAGTCAGAAATTAATTAAACTTTGAAGCAATATTGTGTGTGGGTTTGCAGTATAAAGTTGGATATTTTTCCGGTTACGATTCAAAAGTATTTTAGAGCCATATTTTAGTGTACAAATTTAAGCTATAAAACTCTATATAACTAACCTACACATATTTAAGGTCAATATCAAAAAAGTCCCTGTGAGAACCACCCATTTCATTCAGTTGCAATGACCTTTAATAAGTCACAAGATCAAACAATGTTCAATTCTGGGTTGAATTTGAAAAGTCAGTGATTCTCACATGGCCAACTTCGTCATAATTAGCATCCTATGTGAGCAGGCCGGGCCCGCTAGTTGATCTATAAATTCACAAGAACAATATCGTAGTCCTTACATTCGAGGTGCCTAACGCCTATACTCGCAGAGCTCTTTTGTTGTTGCTTAGCTCGCCCTGCTATATTCGCGAGCATACAAAGTCACACACAGAGCTCGCAGCATACGCGAGAGCCATTAGCAAAAACAACAACATGTGTTTCATCTCTCTCTCTCTCTCTCCTATGGCTGTAGTTGCTCGAATACAATAATCCAAGTTTAACCTTTGGATGATATGCAAGTCAAAGTAGATCCTTTGGTTTTTTGTTAATCCGAATGAGTTCGTCTCAGAAAATTAAAAATTTTGTAATATATTTTAGTATCTGCTTCTTCAAATATGCTTTCAGTGGGCAATTATAATAATAGCGTTCAAACTTTCGAACTTACATCATTAAACTTATCGATAAACCAAACCGAACTGAACCTTTTTTATAGGCGGTTTTTGGCAAGGTTTAGTAAATATATTTGAAAAAAAAAAACACCGATTCGGCTTCTTAAACTCAGCGATAAACTCAGCGGTTCAAGTATGGTTTACGACCGCTAAATGGTTTGGTTTGGTTCGTTTTCGAACTGGTTTTTATCCCTGGTATTTATTTTTACATATTAACCAAAATGTTCTGTAAGCAGTCAAATTATTGAAAATACAACAATGATTTGTTATGGAAAATATAATCCCATTAAAAGTCCATATAAATTTGATTAATTTGCATTAAAATGTACTGGGGTAAGAATGTACCCCAAAGACGGTTCACGTTAGTTTTGACCATGGAACGTTCTAGGGTTAAGAGCTTAAATTGTAGCTGCCAAAGGACTGGTTAGTGAGAAAAACTTTTGTGTTTTTGTTAGAAGTTACCGAAAAGGTTTTAAATGATTGTGAATTCTCCAAAATATGACATCTATATGGGTAAGATAAGTTGAAGCTTAGCTTCTGCAATTAAGTATATTTATTAAAACTTCGGATCAGTTAGATTTGCCTCTTGATTTTTTAACTTATTGTTTTAATTCCTTGCCAAAAAAAACTCTCAAGAAGTATATGACATGAATCCAAAAAAATCATTTGAACTATATTACAAGTTTTCTTTTGCTAACAAAATGCAAGCACAACACAGCCAACCATCCCAGTCCAAGCCAACATTTTCCTAAATTAAAAATCCTCTATTACCTCTCTTACCATTTGCCTGGTTGGTCTGTTTGTTTACGTGCTCGAGCATTCCTTTTAATACTGATACCAAGCCAATTGTCCATTGCTTTCAACCCAACAGTAACTCTCTGCAATTCCGCAGTTCCAGACCGGGTAGACCACCCAAACGTGGCCCAGTTGGCCTATCATTGCCACCCACTCATCTATCCCAGCATCCGCAATTGAAGAAGCATCGTTTGGACAATGGTGACTATGCCTATGAGAATGGCCATATAAGTGGTAAGTTCAACAACAACAATAACAACTTGCCACATTCCTGGGAATCCAATCATTCAATTGAGAATTGAGTGGTATGCCCGGAAGGTGCACGATTCGATTGTGCCAGTTGAAATGGTAATGAAATCATTTTTGTTTTTTTTTTTTGCTCTCGGGGTATATCGATTCGCTGCCGATTCGCCGCCGCCATTTGTGATTTGTGTGCGCGCAGCGGATGATTATTAGTTTGGGTGCAGAAAAAGAAAAACGGATACAGATACAATAATGCATTGTGCTGTATGTACGTATTGCGTCGTTCCCAGAGCCAAGGCATATGATTTGTACAGGAAATCTTTCTCTGTAATTATCATAAGTACATTTCAGCTGATATTTAATTGATTTTCGTTTTTTTTTTTTACAAGTTTGCTGTATGGAGCTCTATGATTTCCTGACAACTTGGTTAACGCCTCTTTCTATTAATGTGTCCGAAAAATATCAAAGAAATCTCTTTTTTCTGTTTCTTTAGAACCAAGCGCCGACGGCGGCGCTGAAGATGTACCATACATTTTTTTTTTGCTTACTCATTTGCTTCCAACCAAAAAGGTTCTGGGGCGTTGATATTTGAATGATATGGCACTATTAAAATCTAAAAAAAAAATGCATTAACTGCATTTTGGCACTTTAAAATGTAATGAAAACTTTCGAATGAGGCAAGAATTTAATTAAATTATGGCAAGGTTTTAAGCATTTAATGGCCACATAAACATGTGTCCGTGTGTGCTATTATTATTTTTAGTTGTTGTGTTTAGTCTGGGCGCCTAGACCATAGACAAGGCTATGTACATACATATATTGATTTATGGTTGAATGGGGGAACAGGTGTCCGATGGGCAAAAAGGCCATCAAAATGAAAAGCAAATGTTGTGTATAAAGTATATTAAAACCATTATTCTCCTCCTTCAACACACAGATATGAATCGTTTGGAGAAATCGCCACTGCTGGCCAATGGTTACAATCCGCCGCCCATCAATCATATGGCCTTTATGCAAATGAATGCCCATCATCCAGGTGCGGCGGCTCTGATGTCGCCGGGTATGCCACCGCATGGTCTGCATGCCCGTCCCGAGAGTCAAATGTTAAAGGCGGCGGCACAAAATGCTGGCATGTCAGCGGCCAATATGGATGCACTTGCTCGTTCCGGAATTTGGGAGAATTGTCGTGCGGCCTATGAGGATATTGTCAAGCATTTGGAACGTTTGCGTGAAGAGCGTACGGATGAGCGACAACAGGTCATGGGCGTGGGCGGTTGCGGTGCCGGTGGAGAACGTGGCGGCAATATGGGTGTGGGTGAAGCCAAGCCCAGAGATCTGAGTTCACGTAACTGTAAGTATATGTCGCGGTTTAGATCATACAATTTGTCAGTAGTCAAAAACTTGAAGTAGCGTTGGGCACTTAGTGGCCCATTGCGCCCGGTTATTCTGCTCCTCAATGAATTTGTTTTAATGAAGTATTTTTTTTTTTTTGTGACTTTGAGTTAAAACCAGGGATTAATCCCGAAACGAATATCGGTTCCGGTACCGGTTCCGATACGTACCGAAATAAGAATATCGTTTAAAGGCTCTAATTCGGTTTTCAGTATATTTCGGTTTTCGGTTCCAATACGGTACTCAGTGGCCCATTGCGCCCTTACAGCTCGAATGATTATTCTCCTCAATGAAGAAGTTTTCTTCTTCTTTTTTGTGACTTTGAGTGAAAACCAGGGATTAATCCCGAAACGAATATCGGTTCCGGTACCGGTTTCGGTACGTACCGAAATAAAAATACCGTTTAAAGGCTCTAATTCGGTTTTCAGTATATTTCGGTTTTCGGTTCCAATACGGTACTCAGATTTTTTTTCGGTATACCGGTACGAGAATAATTTTTTAATATTGAATTTTTTTAAATTTTTTAAAAATTTTTTTTAATTATTTCAAGATATCGAAAAAATTTATGAATGTAATAGAACTAAAAAATTGTATGCCATTTAAAAAACTTTTTTTTAAGCTTTTTTTTTTTGACGAACAATTTCGCTTTTCGCTTCCAGTGGTATCCCTACACTCAGAAAAAAATAATCTAGAATTAAGGAATTCTCTATTCTTATGTCGCCCATACAAACCCGACTTAGGGAAATTTCTCGAAAAAGCTGCCAAATATTTCTTAATAAAGGTTCGAAATAATCCGCTCCAAAATCTGTCGTATCTCCGTTAAAAATAGAGATCTTTAGCGATTTGGTTAGATTTGAACAATACTATAAGACTACGGTCCAATATAGCTCATAATACGCTGGTAAAATACTCAAAAGGGTATATCACAAAAACACTAAAAACTCTAAAAAACACAAAAACAGATTGAAACCAGGGTTCGTAAAATGCACAAAAAATTATTTTCACGTCATAATAAATAACACCAATGTAAAAAAAATTATTTTCAGACATGAAAATAAAAAAATTTACATATGGAAAAAAATTTTTTCATGTAACTAACACGAGCTTTTGACACGACTGGTTTTTACAGGCGTCTAAAATTATTGACATACCTGTAAAAACAGTCGTGTCAAAAATGCTCGTGTTAGTTACATGAAAAAAATTTTTTCCATATGTAAATTTTTTAATTTCATGTCTGAAAATAATTATTTTTCACAGCTTGTATATTTTACTTTGTGTTAATATCTTGCGTGTAAAGAAATATGTGTGTTATTTTACGAACCCTGATTGAAACATAAAATCTGCGTTAGCTTTTTTTATACATTACATTTTTGAAATATTAAAACAGAGGCGAAATTTAATTCAAATCCAGAAACTTCATTTCCTAAATTTATATTATACATTTTCTAACATTTCTATATTCAAGGGCGGCTTTTTTACGACTTGTAAATTCTTTACATTTAATAAACCCAAAATAGCAGATCGTGCTTGATATCAAGCAGATTTCGTGTCAAGTTCGGCAAGACAGAATTTTCTTGGATTCAAGAAGAAAATACTGAAATCAAGCATGAATTTTCAAGCCCGATTTTTTTGTCTCACCTCCCTTGCCACCAAACACACAAAGTTTTCTCGATTTCAAGCAGATTTCTTCTTGAAAATTCAGACGAAAAAAACTAAATTGAAGCCGATTTCAGTCTGCCGAATCGTGCTAGATTTCTCTGGGTGTAGGGATAATATTTATCAAAGAAAAGTTTTTCCGCTTTGTATAAATTTTTGTATATCTTAAAAAGCGAATATGATTTTGGATATTCTTTAAGGGCGAATTTCTAAAATGTAAGACTTTTTTTTGAGTGTACATATTGCTATTTTACCAGTTGAAATCAAAAAAAATATAAAATAAGAAACCGAAACAAAACCGTTATAAGCGTTTCGGTATGGTTCCGGTTTTTTTGGTTCCTATTAAAACGGTTAACGGTTTTCGGTTCTCAAAAAAATTTTAATATCGGTTTCGGTTACGGTTAAAAATGTTTTTTGTTGCTGAGCCCTTCCTTTAGATTTTGTCGCCCTTTTTTTTTACCAATTGAAAAATATTCAATTTTATATTTCCCTCCCCTTCTTTAGGCTCCCCCACGCGTCAGAGTCCTGTTCTAAATCTAAGCAAATCCGGCGGTAATACCGATCATGGTGGCAGCAATTGTGATGCCGGCAGTGAGCGTAGTGATTGCCATTCGACCGCTGGATCACCACGTGGTTCACGTAGCCTAGATGAGGGCAGTCGTAGTGGTGTGGGTTTGGGTGGTGCCAATAGTGGTGGCGGCATCATTGGTGTCGAGGACGACGAGGAGGAAGAGGAGAATCTAAGCGATGAGAATCAATCTGAAGTCGATGAACGCTGCCTGGCCAAAGATGATGAGGGTGAGTAGACTTTGTTCAAGCGATAACCGATAACGATGACGACTGACTGACTGTGTGTCCACAGATTTGAGTGACACGGAACGTGATAATCTGTCCACGGGCTCGGCTGCTGCCGCTGCTGCTGCTGCAGCGGCTGCAGCGCATCTTCATCAACATGCTGCTTCGCATCATCACCATCATCATCATCATTCGGCGGCGGCGCATTTGGTCCCGCAAAGGGGTAGCCCCTCGGCAGAGGCTGCTGCCGCTGCTGCTTTGCAGCATCAGCGTGCATTGAACTACTCCCAATTGGCTGCAGCTGCTGCGGTGGCCAATGGGGCAGGTGGTGCGGTAACTGTTAATGGTCCCTCCGCTTCTGGTGGTGGCGCCTTGACCCCCAATGAAGCTTTGCTGGCGGCCAATGATGCCACTGCTGCTGTCGCTTTAGCTGGTGGCTTGGCTCTGGGTCCACTGGGTATCGATGCTCATGCCTCCGTGCCCGCCAGCTCGACGGAAACCTTGTTGAGGAATATCCAAAGTTTGCTTAAGGTGGCGGCTGATAATGCCAGGCAACAAGAGCGACAGATTAGCTATGAAAAAGGTGAGTTGGTCAGGAGTGGGTTGCCAGAGGTTGAAGCATTAGCTAAATTTTGCAATGGATTTGTTTGTTTGCTCTTAACTTTCCAGCTGAACTCAAAATGGATGTTTTGCGAGAACGTGAGGTCAAAGATTCTCTAGAACGTCAGCTTGTGGATGAGCGGAAATTGCGTGGTAAGTTTGAGAAATTCTTTTATTTGGATAAGTCAAGTCAAATATAGACTTTTTTAGTCAAATATAGTTATTTTCAAAGTCTGCTATAGTTTGTTTACGATTACTTTTAATTATTTCTTATGTGGGTCGGCGGATAAGTAATCAAGTAAGAAACAGATTTCAGGCTTCTATTGCAAACTGAATGGCATTTATCAAGGCAGCAAATCCCTGAAATTCTAGAGAAAGTTTGGTCCGGAAGCCTAAACACGTTGTTTGGCGAAAGATTCGTTTTGATAAGGGTTTGGTTCGAACCTTGGTACATAGCTTATTGGATCGTTCAAAAAATTTCCCTACTATTTTGAATTTTAAAAATGATGTACTGACGACTGAATTATCGACGATGAGTGGAAGATAGATACTTAAATATAAAAATCTTTTTAAAAACTTGTTCCTCGTCACGTCACGTCAGATTGGAAATGCCCATATATGTATGCTTAAATCCAGGGGTGCAAATCGGTTCTAAACTATTCAGGACTAGTTCGTACCGAACTAAAAAGTAGTGCTTTTAAACAGAGCCCCAATCCAAGCCAGTATCCTTTCGAAAATTCTGAACCAAACCAAAAACGGTGAAAGAAATCGTTTCGGTTCGCCTACCTGAAAATAACAATATTGCTAAATATGTGGATTTATATAAGAAAAAAAGTCATAGTCGTTCTCCTACTATAAAATAGCAATAGTTTTCTCCTACTTTCTTACGTTACCAAATAGAGCTCATTAATCTGAAAAATGAATCAATAATTCCGTACTTAAACAGGTACAAAGACAAGTATAATCGTTGTCAAAAGCTGAGAATTCGAAAATTCGAGAACAGGAAAGCTTCCGATTTAATATTAAGCGTGAAGCATTCAAATTTTGGAGCGGCTAACATCCCTGTTTAAAACAGTGGTGTAATGATTGACAATTTTCAAAACTATTTAAATTTGAAAGACCGATACATTTAGATGTGGACTCCATGAATTCCATGAAATTAGAGTTTGGGAGCAGTCCAACAGCAACAGAACAAAAACTCGACGCGAGCAGCCGTCTGTCTGCTCAAGTTTCGGTACCGTACACTGCTTGTATTTTGTTTTTACTCCCTTCTAACGCCATCATTGCGTGTATTTTGATTTGGTATTCCATTCGATTTCTTTGAAATTACACAGGATCCATCTGACGCACAAAACTTGGACAGAAATCAAGTCTATTTTATCGTGATTTATCAGCCAATGATAAATATTTTCAAGCATTGAAATCCCATTCACTTCGCATCATCTTCACACTGTGTCAATGAATGTGATCCATCCCTAGCTCGAGCCAACAACAAATCAGCTTTGACAGTCTTCAGATCCAGAGTGTGCCTATGCCAACTCCAATCGTGTGCGATTAATTTAAACTGACTCAAATGACAATGACACCTGATATGCCAGTCCGTGCCCGTCCCCTGCTCCAATGCACCCTCCTCTTGGCGCTCTGGTGGTCGTCGCCAGGTTAAGGCCAAAGAAAAGGGTTTTAAGGCTGCCGTTCTGTCCGTCTGTTTGTCTCGGGGCCTTTTTCAACAGAAATCACAATTCAAATGAATTTAATATCATTTCATTATTTAGTTACACTCGAATGATTGGCAAAAAGTAGCGAAAACAATGATGAAGATGATGAGGGGGGGCGGGGAAGGGGTAAAAGTGGAATTTGAGAGTTGCTTTTGGTTACAGACGTCGAATACGAAAAATCTTTTAATTGGTTGTTATGTTTTTGGGCGATGACTCTCAAAGACCTTAAAAGGGTTGTCAAAAGTTTTCTGTTGACTGTCATAAGTAAAGGGTGGGTTTGCTCTTAAGTGCACTAAGTATTATTGAAATATTTCAGAATGAAATTAACTAAAGAAGAAACTTGACTTTTAATGAGTTATGAAATAATAAGCAAACTAAAAAAATTACAAAATTCTAGTTTGTTCCAGTTACATATTTCGCGCACCTTATTCAACTAATTGCTAGATTTACCCCCCTAAACACTCAATTATGTTCCATTAGTAGTCCTCAAATTTGAAAAAAAAAACCGCCTGCTCCACCCAACACAAAAAAGAAAAGGCCACTCCAAAAATATAATTGCTCCCCTAACTTAATCTCTCTCTTTTTTGAACGAAAATTGTGCACCAGCACATAAATCACTAAACGAAACTAGACATTTGCAAATGTGGGTACCCAAAATAGAGAACACCGCAAAAAAAAAAAAACACATCTAATTGCGACTAAATAATAACACCGGACGATAAACATCGCGATTCAAGCAACAACAATTGCAATGGGAACAAGCGTGGGGGTGCCCTGAACTCTCGATCCTCGTAGGAAATTCAATATGCCAGCGAAATAGTTTTGATTTTTGCTCCACCCTCAAAAAAAAACGGCTGTCACCACGCTTCACTGAATCGATCGACATAGTCGTTGAACGATTTTTGTTTTTTTGATGTGTTTTTTCTTGTTGTTGTTGTTGTTTCTATGACTTGAACTGGTTTGCAAGTCAGGATCAATAAACATAATTGCGCCCACACACGAGGGCGGATGCGCAGTTGAATTGGCACAACCAACGAACGAACGAACCAGCATACTATGGGCTTAAATTCTAATTTTCTTGGCATAAACTAGAAATATCTAAATATCAAGTTGAATCTTGGTAAAGATCCTTTATCTAACTGTATGCTGAAGATATGTAAAATTTTTAATACATTTTTGTATCCAATATTTTTTTGTATTTGAAAACACCGCAATCAATTTTACCAGAATCAAGTTTCATATACATATTGGAACTACAAAAAAAATTTATGATGTATTTAATTTTTTCATTCATTTTACTGATTGACGAAGATTAACTGTATAAAAAATCAATACGATCTTTTCTATAAAAAAAAAAAAACATTCTTTCTGGGCGATTCACTTGATGATACTCTCACGACAACAACGTCTTGAAACTATTTATATAAGTATGAAAAATTGATATTTTTGAAAGATCATTTTAACCAGCAAGATTAAATTGATCTTGAGCTTTCTTTATATGAATCGAATATTTAATTTTTTGTATGATAAACTACTTGCGTTAAATTTGACATCATATTTCCATAATCTCCATATCCTGACCAAATAAGTTTAATATCGGGACACTGTTATAAGTCGACTAGGATTTTTTTTTTCAAAATTGATTATTTTCAAATATTTTGTGTTTGAAATAAAACGAATTTGATCTCTCTAGCAAAATGCTCGGTTATAGAAAACTTAACATTATACCAGTTTGTTCTTAGAACAATCATCAATGCAGCAGGTATAGAGACCGATCAAATCGTCTCACAAAATCGGACGGCTATAGCATAAAGCTGCCATAGGATCGATCAGTCCAAAAACTAGTTTTTTGTTTTCTATGAAAACATCTTGAAACTTGGCATTAAGTAATTTAAAATGCATCCACATAATTCTGATAAATTTGATCATAGTCAAATGACTATATCGTTTAGCTCCCATACAATCGATTGGTCTGAAAATAGGTGTTAGTGAAAAAACTTTTGGTATTTTTAAGGGTAGCGCCATTATTCTTTTTAATCTTAAATATTTTCTGCTTCGACACAATTTTACCGAGTTTGATCAAAATCGGTTAAATATATCGTATATCTTCCATACAACAAAATGGTTACAGAAAATGGAGCCATCTGGAATCACTCAATTAGCCTTTTTCTAAGCGAAAATGAAATTTTTAAAAGAAAATCGGGTTATCACTTGCTTATATAAATTAAAGAAACTGCCTCTATTTTTATATTTGCAAAATATGGTCACTCTCAATCGATCCAGAATGGCATCATTACCCTAAAAATGTACATTTCGGCCAGAGTTAAGAAACAACAGGGATGCAATCTTTAAGTACACTCAGAAAAAAAGGACTGCGTTCTAGAACGAACGGTATAGAATTTATACCGTTTTGTATTTAAAATTTCAAGTACAATTCGTACTTGGATGTACTTAAACTAAGAACGAATCAGTCTGACTTTTTAAATTTATAAAAAGTGTTTCTAAAATGAAAACAGAATTCTTAAATCGAGTACGAAATACTTAAATCAAGAATTTTTTGAACTCAAAGGTTTTAGAACGCCCGGGAAAGAATTTATACCGTTTTGTCTATAAAATAATAGGTATGATTCAGAACGAATCGTTATTTCGTTCTCAGAATAAGGTTTAAAGAACCTTGGAATATCCCAAAACGTACCTAATGAATCACAAAACGGTCTAAAATGAAGTATTTTAGAAATATAAATAGTAAATTATGCTTTTCTGCCCCTCAAAGTATGCAAACTTGATTTTCTTCAGTTATTAGCAGCATCTTGCATAATCCACATTGTACACTCAATCAGATTGCCGGACCATAGTTTCCTTAATTATTTATATACATAAACATTGCATACTTTGAAGGGCACAAATCATGATTTTTTTTATTTGTGCATAAACGTAGTAATAGGAACTAAAGCTATATTTTTCGGTTTAATAATTCTAAAAATATAAAATATTTTTAGAGTTGTTTTTTTTTTGGCCAGAGGGCCAGAATAACGAATTTTGACTTTCACTTCTATGTATAAATTTAACCTAGCGAATATCCCCACGATCAGTAGTTAGTGTTATCGCCAGTGCGTTCTCGAAACTTCTTACATCAGGTCCAAGATGAAGCTTAACATCGCCCTAACAACTGGGGATAATGACAAAAGCGGGATTAAGTCATAATATTACATATCTGCATTAAATTTTTTCATTATAAATCTATTCAAATGTTTTGTATTCCCCAAAGTCAGTAGATGTTTCTTGTAACTATTGCCTACTAGGTTATTGTATATAAATTTTTCTAAATAATATGTGAAAAAACTGAATTTTTGCCCATAGTTCAGCGATCAAATCGATCAAATTACCAGCTGCAGATAAAGATCACTCACGATCTGGAGCAAGAGTAGAAGATACTAGTTTTGTTATAACAACTTTGGTCTCTCCCATTTTTTCCTTCTATTTGCAGTACTCTATCAGAAACGTTTTCGACGAGAGCGTAAGATACGCATACGCTATCAGCAGCAGATGGGATCAGGCAGCAGTCTGACTGCCAAAATCAATCCCAATGCCAATGGCAGTGCCGGCGGCGGTGTGGGCGTTTGCAGTGAATCTGAGCTCTGCTCAGTGAATGCCACCGATGCCAAGTGCAATAGCCACCACAGCAATAGCGTTGATGCCGCCGACACTTTGAAAGGTAAGTTCGCTGCGCGGCTACCAAACGCATTACGCATGGCTAACACAGTTCCCACCCCCTCACGCTTTTCTAACCAACACAGCGCCCTCTGCTTTACCTTTACCCCCATAGATAACGACGGCGGTAGTCGCGGCGGCAGCAGCGAAAAGTCTGACAAATCCCTCAGCTCCTCCTGTGATGTGACCACCGGCCAGGCAGCCGCCACAGGCACAGCCGCCTGCCCGGAATCCCCCACCCATTTTAAGCGTGAGCCGCATTCCGATCATGAGGGCTCCATGGAGCGTCAGACACGTGGCGGTGGCGGCAGCGGTGCTCCCGATGATGAGCAGCCACAACAACAACATCATCATCAGCGTTGTGGGAGTCGGGAGCGTGATGAACGACCCGCTAGTGCAGCGGCTGTGGCGGCTGCCCAGGCTGCAGCCGAGGGTAGTTTGGCAGCAGCTGCAGCCGCTGCAGCAGCCGCCGCTGCCAGCAATGGCAAAACTCCGTGGAGCTATCCGGGCATTGATCTGATGGCTACGGGCGCCTTTTGGCAAAATTATTCGGGTAAGTTGGTAAATTGAGAATTTGAGAAATTTGGGGGATTATCTGGGAATAAGGGTTTTAGTACTTGGATCAGCTGGACATTTCCTTTGAAAAGTTGGAAATTTTTAACAATAATTTTTCTTCCCTTGTTCTGTTTCCTTTTGGCCTTTTTTTAGAATCCCTGGCACAGGAATTGGAAATGGAGCGCAAGACACGCGCTGCGAATGCCGAGCGTGATGTGAAGAGTCCCTTGTCGGAGAGACCGACGGCATATTATAAAAATTCCGTGCTCTTTGGCAGTGCCAACTAAAACAATAACCCATTCAATCCAAACCCCAACCCAACCCTAACCCGTGGTAAGCTCAAACGAAGGATATTTGATCTCAAAGTGCAATCCAGGCGGCAACCTTGAGTGTGTATATATTAAAGCAAAAAAGGATTAAAGAAAATGGGAAAATTTGAAAGATATTTCCAAACGTTGCAAACGTTGGAGTGGCCATTTTGTATATATAGTCTTAATATTATAGCAAATAAACTAAAAAAAAACTTGAAATACAACCAACTTCCGATATGCCCCTAAATAGATCAAATAACAACCAAGTTATATATAAGCTTAACTAAGAATAGTTGCCAGTAAAAAAAAAATCAAGAATTGTACATAGCAAAACTACGAAAGACTTTTAAACAAAACAGCAACTACTTAGCTTACAGTGGCGGTCCATCAAGTTGGCATACCTTAGCATTTAACAACCCCAAGAAACAATTTTTAGCATTGCTTATAAATTAAATCTACGATAGCTTCAATTTTTGGGTACACACACATATAAACATACAATACAAACATGTAATGGAACATACATAAATGTAATTGAGAATTTTTAAATGAGCCGCTTTTTAGTGTTTTTAAATATATATATGAAAGAGTTTTTTTAGTTAAGATTTTAATTTATTCACTAGTTTAGCACCGAGCATTAAGGATACCCCCTTTACCCCGTTCCCCACACCCTGCCCACTACTAATAATAGTATTTAATAAAATTACAAATAAAACAACTTGAAGTATTTCACTTGCATAGGCATTAAAAACAATAAACAATATAAAATATCTTTAAATAAAGAAAAATGCTAAAAAAAAAAAAAAAAAAAAAAACTGAAAACTTGTATGCCCGTCATTTAAAAACAAAAAACTATGTTACATTAAAAACGAAAACTATTTAAACGCTTCATATGCTAATATATACAACACACACACACACATATTTATATATAATAAATATATATGAATATATATAAACATTAACTTTAGTCATAACAATAGTCAAAGAACAACAAAAAAACAAAAGCATCAACAATAATGGCAAAAGAATATTGCGCAACATTCGCCGCTCGCTGGAAAAAATAAATAAATAACAAAAAAAAAACACAGAGAAATTATTACAATAAATACATTTAAAATTATACAGAAACCGAAACCCGAAACAGTAACAACAGCAAAACAGTTTAAAAATAATATATAATAAATTATTATTGCAAAAATAATAAAAGTCACTAATGTTGTTTCATTTATTTAGGGGTGGAATTTTGAATCAAAAGCGCTTGAAATATTTATGATTATTTATTAAGGGGGTCTCTTACCTTTGAACAGTGTCTTAGGAGTGCTTTTTCAGTTTGGTTTTTTGGTTTTGAGTTTTATTATCAAATTAAAAATTTAAATATATTTTTCAATATATTTTTGAAAAATTGGCGTTAAGTTAAAGCTAAATTTGATTTCAATATTTTTTGGAGTTTTAATACAAGTTTAACTTGAAAAACTTTACTCCAACTGATTTAACCGGTAAAATATATATAGGATATAGATATCAGATATTTAATATTTTTAAATCATTGATAATAAAAATTTGATACCATAAAAAAAAACTTTTCTTAGTAAAACACATTTTCCGACCGATCGGTCCTATGGCAGCTATATGCTATAGTGATCTGATTTTGATAAATTTTTTCTGTATTATGTGAAAGCATATAAAACTAACATATACCAAGATTAATGACGCTACGATGGAAAACAAAAAAGTTTTTCTCACTAGGACTAGTTTTTTGACCGACCCTTTCTATGACAGCTATATGCTATAGTGCTCCGATTTTGATAAATTTTTTCTGTATTATGTGAAAGCATATAAAACTAATATATACCAAGATTAGTGACGCTACGATGGAAAACAAAAAAGTTTTTCTCACTAGAACTAGTTTTTTGACCGACCCTTTCTATGGCAGCTATATGCTATAGTGATCCGATTTTGATAAATTTTTCCAGAATGGTGTGGAAGCATATAAAACTAATATATACCACGATTAGTAACGCTACGATGGAAAACAAAAAAGTTTTTCTAACTAAAACAAGTTCTTAGACCGATCGTTCTATCGCAGCTAAACGATATAGTCATCCGATCCGGCTGGTTCCGACATATTAGTTGCGTGCAGTAAAAAGAAGACTCTGTGCAAAATTTCAGCTCGATAGCTTCAAAACTGAGGGACTAGTTCGCGTAGAAACAGACAGACGGACAGACGGACGGACGGACAGACGGAATTGAACTCAGCTCGTCGTCCTGATCAAGAATATATATAGTTTATGTAGTGGGAAATGAATATTTCTATGCGTTACAAACTTCTGGGCAAAATGAATATACACTTTTCAAGTGTATAAAAAATGTTTTTCCTCTTGATTGAGGTACGGGCCAGAATAACATCAATTATGCGTCGATTGAAATATGGCTTATCAAAATCGGTTTAGTAGAACTGGCGCAATCATGGCTAGCAGGTCAAAAAACGTGGTTTCGAGAAAAACGCGCTTAAAGTTTTGAGCAACGTTAAAAATACTCACGTTAGCAAGAGCATTGCTCCACTAAAATGGATATATCTGCTAAACTATTTCGAATATTTGATTTAAAGGGGATGAAAGGGGTATGTCCAAGCCTTAGTAATAAAGCAAAACAAAAAACGCTAAAAAAAATGTTTCAAAGGTAGAATGGTTAACCTTAAACATTACTAGGTGGAGTAAAAATTATCCTTCTTCACCAGAGTAGGCTGGAATAAAGGAATAGACTATATTTTTTTTTACAGCTGATTGTTGTTGACAAGCTTGGCATCATGTTGAAAATGATAAAAAAAAACATTATCAACAATAATTAGCTGTCAAAAAAATTTCAGCATCGCCCTGAAATTTGACATGTCAGTCTAAATATGAATGGACTATGAGGTACCATAATCTTTTTTGCGATAGCAGCGCACTCTGGCGGTCACGGAGGGTACTTTTTACCGCACCTAGTACTTTTGCAGACCTTGCGGAAAACTACTTTTCGGGAGGGATCAAAAAGTTGGAAAATCGCTAGAATAAGTGTATCGGCATAAAAAGCCACTACATTGAATAAAATAGAATAGAAATTTTTTAAAAACATTTTTTTTCATTCCCAAGAAGGTAACTTTTTACCCCACCTAGTATTGTATTGTGATTACAACAACACACAGTCTACACGCATAAAATAGGCAGGTTGTCTGTATAGTAAGTCGGGATTTACACCATGAAGCAAACTTCATGAAGTTTCAGACCTTTTAAACGAATAGTAAAAAAATACATTTGAATCTCTCGCCTACAAAAATTTTGCATGAAGTTTGCTTCATCATGTAAATCCCGTCTTAGACTGCATAGATTCAGTTCAAGTTTATTGAGTCTCTCGAACCGAATCGAAACCATGAATCGAAACTTCAAATCGGATCAGTAAGAAAAATTTCCTTCTCCAGCTCGCAAGGAACTGAAAAATTTTGCAAAAAGGCCTCATTCCAAATTCTCCCTAAAAGCATTTTGCTTTGGCTGTTCCATTGTCTCAGGCGTGTAATAAAGAATCAAGGGTTAATCAATGGCGATGAAACGACCCCAAAATGTATCGCGAATTCACTAGTATTGGTGCAAACACTGCT
>JAEIFT010000845.1:0-62535 GCA_018904225.1 Lordiphosa mommai
AAAAGGAAACGTCATCTTAAGTCCTTTTCTTGCAGACCAACATAGCGGGCACCACGGCTTTAATAGCCATTGTGCAAGGCTCCAAGCTAATTGTGGCCAATGTGGGTGATTCACGTGGTGTGATGTACGATTCACGTGGTATAGCCATACCCCTGTCCTTTGATCATAAGCCCCAACAAGTGCGCGAACGCAAAAGGATACACGATGCTGGCGGCTTTATAGCCTTTCGTGGCGTTTGGCGTGTGGCTGGTGTATTGGCCACTTCACGTGCCCTGGGCGATTATCCGCTAAAAGATAAGGTAAGTGAAAACAAATCAGCTGACAATGTTGTTAATCTCATTTGTTTACAGAATCTAGTCATAGCCACGCCTGACATACTGACCTTTGAGCTAAATGATCACAAGTGAGTGGCTTGAGTGTACAAATTTATGAATTGAATCTGTTATCTGTCTATCTGCCATTTAATTGCAGACCCCATTTTTTAATACTTGCCTCGGATGGGCTGTGGGATACATTTAGTAATGAGGAAGCCTGCACCTATGTACAGGATCATCTCAAGGAGCCGGACTTTGGTGCCAAATCCTTGGCCATGGAGTCGTATAAACGTGGCTCTGTTGACAACATTACCGTTTTGGTTATCATTTTTAAGAATGATGTTTATCGTATTGGCAGCAACTCGAACACAGCTTCCATCGCCAAGTCCGCTTCTTTAGCTGCTGTACAACGTTCGAATTCGATTAAAACCAAATGAGTGCCTCCTACCCCTTTCATCATATAGAAAACCAACAACAAAAGAAAGTGCCCAAAAATTTGTCTAGTTAAGCGTTTTTCTTGTTATACTCCCTTCCCTCAGCCCCATCACACGCATCGTCAACGGCAGCTTGTTCATATACGTTTTCCATTTCTTGCCCTAAGTTTGTTTTTAGTAAATGTTGTTTGTTTGTAAAAATTGTTTTTATTACCATTTATCAGAGCTGTAAATCGAAATTACCTTAATTGAAAATGTAATTACAATTAAATGTAATTAATTCAAATTTAATTACAAATACCATTACGATTTGTTGAGCAATTAAAAATTGAATTACAATTTGTTGGGTAATTAAAAGTTTAATTACCTTTACAATTTGTTGGGTATTTGAAAATTTAATTGTAATTAAGATTTTTGGGGTAATTATTCATTTAATTACAAATAGCATTAACATTTTTTGGGTAATTAAAAATTAAATTACAATTACCCTTACAATTTTTCATTATTGTATTTAAAAATATAATTTTGAGTAATTAAAAAGAATTGTCGTAACATTTTGATTACCCCAAAAAATCGTAGTGGTATTGGTTAATTTCGATTTACAGCTCTGCCATTTATTTAAGCATTCTTCAGCATTGTCATCATTATGCACTTTGTTTCCCTCCCAGCACTTTATTCACCGACTCATCTAAAATATATTAAATTATTTATTTAAATTATTTTGTTATATTTATAAAGAAAGAAAAAACAACGAAATTTTTTCTTACTTATAAAAGGTGTTTACATATAATAAAAATAATCAAAAATAAAATCATCAGCAAGCAAGTTTTTCTGATCTTTAAACAGAAAACCCGCAAATTCCGGAAGCATCCCCGACCCCACAAAGTCGATATAGCCGTGTCCGTCTGGATTATGTTATCTCCTTCCTCAGTTTTTAAGCTAACTTGACCAAACTTTCAAAAAAGTCTTTAAATACACATAGGCTGCACATTTGTCAGAATCGACCGGATCGGATAACTATATCATATAGCTGCCATAGGAACGATCGGTCCAAAAACTAGTTCTAGTGAGAAAAACTTGTTGGTTTGTCCATCGTAGCGTCACCAATCGTGGTATATACTAGTTTTATATGCTTCCACATAATTCTAGAAAAATTTATCATAATCGGATGACTATAGCATATAGCTGCCATATAAACTGTCGGTCAAAAAACTAGCTCTAGTGAAAAAAACTTTTTATTTTCCATTCCATATTTTTTTATTAATGGTAGCGTCTTTCAAAAACTGCAAGGGTATTTAAAACATCGGTAGAGCCGATGTTAGCCTTTTATTTATTTTTTTATACACTTGAAAAGTGTATATTAATTTTGCCCAGAAGTTTGTAACGCATAGAAATATTCATTTCCGACCCCATAAACTATATATATTCTTGATCAGGACGACGAGCTGAGTTCAATTCCGTCTGTCCGTCCGTCTGTCTGTCTGTCCGTCTGTCTGTCCGTCTGTCTATCGAGCTGAAATTTTGCACATAGTCTTCTTTTTGCTGCACGCAACTAATATGTCGGAACCGGCCGGATCGGATGACTATATCGTATAGCTGCCATAGGAACGATCGGTCGTAAAATAAGTCTTAGTGAGAAAAACTTTTTTGTTTTCCATCGTAGCGCCACCAATCTTAGTATATATTAGTTTTACATGCTTCCACATAATACTGAACAAATTTATCGAAATCGGATGACTATATCATATAGCTGCCATAGGAACGATTGGTCAAAAAACTAGCTCTAGTGAGAAAAATTTTTTGTTTTTCATCGTAGCGTCACCAGTCGTGGTATATATTAGTTTTATATGCTTCCCTACAATTCAGGAAAAATTTATCAAAATCGGATGACTATAGCATATAGCTGCCATACGAACGGTCGGTCAAAAAACAAGTTCTTGTGAGGAAAACTTTTTTGTTTTCCATCGTATCGTCACCAATCTTGGTAGATATTAGTTTTATATGCTTTTAAAAATTCTTGAAAAAATTTATAAAAATCGGATGACTATAGCATATAGCTGCCATAGGACCGATCGATCGGAAAATTTTTTTTACTAAGAAAAGTTTTTTTTTATGGTATCAAATTTTTATTATCCATGATTTAAAATTTTTTAATATCTGATATCTATATCCTATATATATTTTACAGGTTAAATCAGTTGGAGTAAAGTTTTTCAAGTTTTCGGCACAGTCGAAGTTAGCTTTGCCTTCTCGTTTTTTTTTTAAAACCCGTCCCAAAATTGTAAAATTAATAAATAACAATTTTGGAGACTACCCTTGAAAACCAGGGACCGAAAATAACAGTTATGGAAGTGAAGAAAAATTACTACGAAAAATGGATCCCCTGATAAAATGGAGTACATGAATCTTCATAATTTTGAATGACGAGTCCTTAAATGTAATAAATTTTTATTTGCAATTTTTATCACAAAAAAAATTTTGAAATTGTTATATTATAATTTTTAAATAAAAATTTTGTTTTAACCGTTAAATGGTAATTTTTATATAAAAATTTTTGAATAACGTTAAAACTAATTTTTATTATAAAAATTTAATTTAATTTTTATTTTGTAATTTTTATAATAAAAATTAATTTTTAATTTTTATGAAAATTTTTTTATTATACAAATTTTTATAAAAATTACTAATCTAGTAGGTTTAAGTAAATCTTGTATCCTTCTATCAAAGATTTTCTATAATTTACAAACGCTTACTAGATAAGTAATTTTTATAATAAAAATTTTTCATAACAATTAAAAAGTAATTTTTATTATAAAATTACAAAATAAAAATTAATTTAAATTTTTATTAAAAAAATTAGTTTTAACTGTTATTCAAAAATTTTTATATAAAAATTACCATTTAACTGTTAAAACAAAATTTGTATTTTAAAATCATAGAATAACGATTATTATGCTAATTTAAAAAAAAATAATTGTTGTTTCAAAATTTATATCCAAAATGTTATAAAAATTTTAGTTCCTGAAAAAAAAGTTTTTCCTACTAAAACTACTATTTAAACCGATCGTTCATATGTCAGGTATATGCTTTAGCCGTCCGATGTCCATGATGATGCCTATATGTATTTAAAGACTTTTTGCAAAGTTTGCTTAAGATAGCTTTACAACGAAGGGACCCAGAGACAGGTCAGCAATGTGGATGCAGTTCCTTCTATCGAGCGGTCCTTGGCAATTTAGTTACCTGCCAACCAATAACAAAATCTCACTGTTTATCAAGGACGCTTAAATTTTATTATTTATTTTGTTTTTACATAAAACAAATGAATTGGCGACCCAAGGCGATCAATTTAGTCAAAGATTTAGTGAGCTGATACAGACACTTGCCAGACACGGATGGTGTTGTCAGAGTAACCGGCAAACAGGGTCTGGCCATCGGTGGACCAAGCCAGAGACAGGCACTGGGGTTGATCGGCCTTCGATGTGGGCGAAACGACCTCAGGGCGCAGTTCCTCCACGGTCTTCTTGCAGGCCAGATCCCAGATCTTGATGGATGGACCATAGGCCACGCACAGCCAGTAACGGTTGGGCGAGAAGCACAAGGCATTGATGATGTCGTTGTGCTCCAGAGTGTACAGGTTCTTGCCATCATTAAGATCCCACAGCAAAGCCTTGGAGTCCTTGCCACCGGAGGTGCAGAGCGAACCATCGGGAGAGACGGTCACGGTGTTCAAGTAGCCATTGTGGCCATGGTGATTGTTCTTCAGCTTGCAGTTGGCCAAATTCCAGACCTTGACAGTACGATCCCAGCCGCAAGAGACAATAATTGGGTTCGAGTGATTGGGCGAGAAACGCACACAGGACACCCAATCGGTGTGACCATCCTCCTGGATGGTGAACTTGCACTCGGCCAGAGTGTTCCACAGCTTGATGGTCTTGTCGCGAGAGCCAGACACGATTTGACGGTTATCGGCTGAGAAGGCAACCGACAGAACATCCTAAAAAAGCAGACAGAAACATAAACTTTATGATAACACAGGAGTTTAAGTAAATCTATGGTGGGTGGACAGGATTTAAGGGTTTGCCTACTTACGAGAAAGTTTTAGGCCTGGGAATCGTCCCCAAATAGAGATGTCAACCAGAAATTCTGCCTCGCATAGGCGCAATATTTTTTTCAGATTTATAAATGGTCGGGGGGAAAACACACACAAACACCTAGCCACTCTCCTAACCTTACTTCCTCCCTCCGCCATTTATAAATCTCAATTAAGAGCAAATCTAATCCCTCATTTCTAAATTATTAATTGGAATCTTAGCCCACCTTGGTGTGTCCCTCGAAGCGGCGAGTGGTCTTGCCGGCAGCCAAATCCCACAAACGCAGAGTCTGATCCCAAGAGCCAGACAGAGCATAGTTGCCATCAGAGGAAAGCACTACATCGCTAATGAAGTGAGAGTGTCCATACAGACGTTTCTGGGGATAGCCGTAGTTGGTATCCTCATCGCGGGTCAATTTCCACACAATCAAGGTCTTGTCTGTTGATTAAAAAGAAAATTAGACATTTTGCTCCGGGGATGGCTAAGATATAAGCGGATTAGGAATGCATCAAAAAAACAAAAAATGCCTTACCGCGCGAAGCCGAGATAATGGTATCGGGATCCTTGGGATTGGTGGCAATCTGGGTGACCCAGCCATTGTGGCCAATGAGGGTACCACGCAACTGCAATGTCTCGGACATTTTTAATAAATTACAATTTATTTAATTGCAACGGGAGCACAGTTTGGACACGTCCAAATGCGCTGCAAGCCGACAGAAAAAGAGGTAGTTCCGGCTAGGGTTGCCACTAAGGTAATTTCGATATAGAAAAAATCGATAGTTTTGTCATTGTCAAATATACAACGTAACTTCGTAACGTAACGTAAGTGATTTTCGATAGGTTTGCCTAACGTCACGCATTAGAAGCCCAGGGAATGTCGCGAGCATTTTGTATTTTGTACTTGAGACACCACACATCAAACAATTGACCAGAACGGATATATCAATCTTACGGGAAGTACAAATCAAACACTGGAATTTCGCAATACTTTGTTTTGTTGTATTTTTTTACAGGAGCTGATCTTTGGCCATCTTTGACTACCTTTATCTGGACGCTGGTCGTCTGAGCCTGCTGATTTCTGCTAAGTTTTCGAATGGAATGATGCTGTTGTTGCGATGGCGAATCAAATGGATAAATTGGTCCTCATCAAGTGAACATGGCCATGAGATAGACAATCATTTGGTCATAACAACGGGAATAAACACATCCACATAGCTTCAACATCTCTGTGCCGATTTTAGGATTATGTTTCTCGGCAACTGTCGATCCACTTCCTGTGCACTCCCTCGGACCTCAGATGAAGCCCGTCGTCCTTTCGCGGTCGAAAAGAACAAGGGAGCAGAATGACTGCCCATTTTGTTCTCTGGTGTTAGCTGATTTGCCTCCAAGTTCTGGTTCCATCTAGACTGCCTGGACAAGCGGTTCGTCATCAACAGCCACGCGTGGTAAGGGTGATTGGATCTCCCGTGGCCTCAAGACATTATTCACCAACTTTATGAAATCCATGAAACTCATACGGACCGCTTTCCTAGGACTGGCTGCGCAATGACGACATTAATTGCTGAGACTTCCACTTCTGGTCTTGCTGATCAACCCCGTGTCTCAGTGTTTGACTCAACTTCTCCTGGGTTATCACCAGTCTGACGAATGTCACCTTCCCCGCAATAATCTGCAGCTTTTGATTTGTAGCCCTTTACTTAATTCTCCCAAGGCCAACCCCATCCCTGCACAATTGCAAGCCATCGTCATGGGGTTCCTTGTAAGCCGCAGTTCTCACATGGTCTAGTACAAAGAAACATTCCAGCGAGTCCTTCTCATTAAAGTTCGCGCCTTAAAGATTCGCTGGACATCGATTCAATTGGGCGCCATATTGTTGCACCAGCTATAGCTTGTCATGTCAGCCCGAAAAGTGCTTCAAATAAATCTTATTGTAGCTAAAATTAAAATAATCTCTATTAATAGACCTTCATGCGTCGTCGTTGCTCTCTCTCAATAATTAATTGCATTTCTCGTTAAGTGATTTCAGTGCAGTGACGAATATGTTGAAATCGAAATCTCGTCTGGAGCATGACACAATTTATGGTCGTTGTTTGGCCACCACAGAGCAACTGCAGCCTGGCGATCAGGTACTAGAGGAATATCCCTTTGCCTTTGGTCCCAAGCGGGATAGTGGCATTGTGTGCTTGGGCTGCTATCGTTACTTGCAATTTGGTGAAGATGGTGACTCTCTGGATCGCTGTGAGCTCTGTGACTGGCCATTATGCGGAATGTGTGCCGGTAGTGACGGTGACGAAATCGCCAAAGATCATCAAGCGGAATGCCAGATTTTTGCCGCTGCACGCGTTACTTTTGCAGGCAATGTGAGCGAAGAAGGCGTTTGCCCCCAACTAGATTGCGTAACACCTTTAAGGTTAGTTGATGGATCAATTGGGTGTATGTTGTGTGGCGGGGTGCAATATATTAATTTTTGGCAGCCGCCTCCACTTTGGTTTAAATGCCTGAAAAAGATCAAAAGGCAACCCATAAAGCGTAAGGCACAGGTAAAGGGGCAAGGCATAGGTAAATATTTATATTTTGTTTAGTGCAGAAGAGTTAATCTCTATCTAATACAATAAAGCCAGAAATAATAAATTTTAAATAAATGAATAACTTGTGTTATCTTAATTTTAAATTTCACCTTTGACCCCTTAGAAATTTTGGCCTCACAGTGTGCAGATAAGTTTGGCACATCTTATCAGTAGCTTAGACTGTGCTCTAAACTGTCTAGAAGATTCGAACAATCTATCTTTAAAATTGTAAAAGATATGGAATTTTTCCGTTCAGCTGATTAGAAAATGATGTATGGGTGCTCGATAAGTAATATTTACTTAAAATTCGGCTTGTACACATTTTTGAAGCTGTTTAACCAAATTCGTCTCGATTTGCGAAACTATTTAATATTTCGAAACATGCCAAAATAGGAGAAAAATCACTATCGTCGCATTAAACATATGTATACACATTGAAAAACAATAACAGCATCAACTTTACAGTCCACTATACATTTTTATACCCTTGCAGGTATAATTGTCACGATGTTTGTAACGCAGTGAAGGAAGCATTTCCGACCACATAAAGTATATATATTCTTGATCAGCATGACGAGCTGAGTTCATTTCCGTTTGTCCGTCTGTCCGTCCGTCCGTCTGTTTCTATGCTATCTCCTCTCTCAGTTTTAAAGCTATCTTGACCAAATTTTGCAAAATGCCTTTAAATACAAATACGCTGCACATTTGTCGGAATCGGCCGGATCGGATGACTATATCATATAGCTGCCATAGGAACGATCGGTCTAAAAACTAGTTCTAATGAGAAAAACTTTTTTGTTTTCCATCGTAGCTCACCAATCGCAGTATTTATTAGTTTTATATACTTCCACACAATTCTGGAAAAAATGATCGGAATCGGATGACTATAGCATATTGCTGCCATAGGAACGATCGGTCCAAAAACAAGTTCTAGTGAGAAAAACTTTTTTGTTTTTCATCGTAGCGTCACCATTCGTGGTATATATTTGTTTTATATGCTTCCACACAATTCTGGAAAAAATTTATCAAAATCGGATAACTATAGCATATAGCTGCCATAGAAACGGTCGGTCCAAAAAACAAGTTCTAGTGAGAAAAACTTTTGTTTTCCCGTCGTAGCATCAGAAATCGTGGTATATATCAGTTTTATATGCTTTCACACAATTCTGGAAAAATTTATCAAAATCGGATGACTATAGCATATAGCTGCCATAGGACCGATCGGTCCAAAAACTAATTCTAATGAGAAAATTTTATTTTGTTATCAATTGGTAGCGCCTTTCAAAAACTGCAGCGAGGGTATTTAAGAACAGCAAAGCTTTCTATTTTTTTTTATTCCATTTGATAACCACATTTCAAGCCGTTCTTGATACTCAAAGTTGTTTGAAAAAATTCGTGATTTTACGGATACAGGCAAAATCGTGCAAAAACCAATTGGGCTATCGTTAGAGAACACTTAAAAGAAAAAATATTGCAATAAAAAGTAATGTCAATTCATTAAATTTTTATTCTACGAAATATAATTACTTATAGAATAACAATTCTTGATTTTCAAACTTGTCGAAAATAATTCGTGATTTTACGGATACGGGCAAAATCGGGCCAAAAACCAATGTAGTTAGAACACTTCAAAAAAAATATAAAGATTATGTCAATTCATCAAATTTTTACTCCACGAAACATAAATACTGATATTACGGATTCGGGCAAAATCGAGCAAAAACCAATTGGGCTATCGTATAGAGGAAACTTTAATGAACAATTAACAGCTATGACAATCTATCAAACTTTTAGTACACGAAACAGAATTACTTTCAGAATTACAATTCCTGATTCACAAACTCAAAGTTGATTAAAAAAAATCTCAATTTTACGGATTCGGGCAAAATCGAGCAAAAACCAATTGGGCTATCGTATAGAGGGCACTTTAATAAACAATATTGCTATAACAGTTATGACAATACATAACTTTTAGTCCGCAAAACAGAATTACTTTGAGGTTAAGCTCGCCTAAAACAGCATTCAACAAAAAAGGCTTAAATCAAAAGACAAAGCACAAATAGTTACAAAACGAACTCGAATATATTAAATATATCTTGGTTATAATGTTCCATATTTTAGTTGATATATATACCCGTTAGTCGTAGAGTAAAAAGGGTAAACTAAGTACGTGGAAATGGAAGCATTTCCGACCCCATAAAGTATATATATATTTTTGATCAGCATCAACAGCAGAGTCGATATAGACATGTCCATTACTTTATGGCGAAAATGTTTTCTTCCGCCTGTTACAGACATTTCCCCGAACTTTGTTTACACTTTTATATATTCTCTGTACCGAAGGAATAAAAAATAATTGGGGTTGTGTAAAGGAATGTAACAGCCGAGAAGAAAATAATCTCAACCTAATTTTATATATATTTTTTTTTTAACATAAGTCCAAGTCTGTCTGTCCGTATGTAACGCCGTATGAGATCTCAGAGATGGTAAGAGATAGAGATTTGAGATGTAAGGAACATATATTTCTTATACTTGCAGGCAGATCAAGTTTAGTTTTTTTTTTGCCACGCCCCCTGCCTCCCCCCGCAAATTGAAAAAACTTAAGATCTCTCACAATTTTGAAGTTAGGTTGTTTGAACCTTCTAGACTATATTCTACTCATCATTACCTATCGAGCCCCCACACATCGTTTTCCGATCAGAGGAACGATAGTAGGGTTGCCACCCGCAATTTGAAAAACACCTCAAATATCCCGCAATTTTGGAGTTAGGTTGTTTGAACCTTCTAGACATATATTCTACTCATCATTACCTATCGAGCCCCCATACTTCGTTTTCCGATCAGATGAACGATAGTAGAGTTGCCACCCCCGCAATTTGAAAAACACCCCAAATATCCCGCATTTTGGAGTTAGGTTGTTTGTACCTTTTAGACCTATATTCTACTCATCATTACTTATCGAACCCCCATACATTGTTTTCCGATCAGATAAACGATAGTAGAGTTGCCACCCCGCAATTTGAAAAACACCTCAAATATCCCGCATTTTGGAGTTAGGTTGTTTAAACCTTTTAGACATATATTCTACTCATTGTTTCCTTTCGACTTACATCGTTTTCCCGATCAGATAAACGATAGTAGAGTTTCCCCCCCGCCATTGGAAAAACACCTCAAATATCCCGCAATTTTTGGAGTTTAGGTTGTTTGAACCTTCTTAACAAAAATTTTTCTCATTAATTTCCTTCCGAGCCCATACATCGTTTTCCGATCAGATGAACGATAGTAGGTGCAAAAACACCTCAAATATCCCGCAATTTTGGAGTTAGGTTGTTTAAAACTTCTAGATATATATTCTACTTATCATTACCTATCGATAATCAGGGAGCCAATTGGCCCGGGCAGAGTATATTACAGTCAGGCTTGACCGACTTTCTTACTTGTTAGTATTGCCCTGGTCCACTACTGTCGATTCCTGGTTCACAGCAAACATTTGAATTTTAAAAGAATCTTATATATATACATATTGTTCTAAAAATACTTGTAAATATTAACACACATTTATTCCGCTGTTCCGTCTGAAACGAAATGAAAATTTGAAATATGTATAGAAACGCGTCAGTGAGCAAGATGACAGCAACGCCAACGCTTCATGTAAATCGCACGGCTGTCCAATGGAATCCAATCTATGGACGATATTTGGTGGCACAAATGTTCACATCAGCTAAGAGCTGCCTTGTTGAGGAGCAGCCTTTTGCCGTGGGGCCCAAATCCCATGGTACTGTCGTGTGTCTGGGTTGTTATTGTTATCACCTAGATCAGACGGAACGCTGTCCGAAATGCGCTTGGCCTTTGTGCCGGAAGTGTTTGCAGAATACAAACAATATACATTTCCAGCAGGAATGCGTAGTCTTTCAAGCGGCTCGTGCACGCTTCTATAATGTAAATGGTGATGACCAATGTCCACAGCTGGACTGCATCATGCCGCTTAGGTTAAAAATAGTGAGCTCAGGCTTTTTTGTTCTAAAATAATATTTCTTCTATTTTTTTTTTATAGAGTTCTCCTCGCCAAGGAAGCCCAGGCTGAGCGTTGGGAAAATGAGGTGGCTCCCATGGAGCATCATGAGGCGGAACGTCGTGAAAATGCGGACGTGTGGCATGCAGATCGTGTGAATATAGCACAATATTTGCGTGGTCCGTGCAAATTAGCCTCGCGCTTCAGCGAGGAGCTGATCATGCAGGTGGTGGGCATATTGGAAGTTAATGCGTTTGAGGCACGTACCACTCAGGGTTATCCATTGAGATGTTTGTATCCATATACGGGCATATTGGCACACAACTGTGTACCTAATACGGCCAGAAGCATCTATCCCAGTGAAGGTTACAAGTAAGTTTTGGTTTTCACTTTCGGCAAGAACTGGTAAATGTTCCTTTGCAAATTTCAGAATACGTTTATTTGCCATGGTGGACCTAAAGGAGGGTGAACAACTACAACACAGTTATACGTTTACTCTGGATGGTACTGCCCAAAGGCAAAAACATTTACGCGATGGTAAATATTTCACCTGCAGCTGCACACGTTGTCTTGACCCCACCGAACTGCAGACACACTTTTCTAGTGTGAAATGTGGCCAATGTACCGAGGGCTATCTTTTGCCCAAAAAACCCACAGGTGAGCGAAAAAATATATTCCTACTTGTATTGTCCTTTAAAAATCGTGTAAATCATTTCAGGAGACGACACCAGTTGGCATTGTCGTGGCTGCGATTTTAGCACCAGCAATGAGGACATTCAACACACCCTTAAGGCCCTTCAAAACGAGGTCAATGCCGCACAATCTCTGGCAATGGGTCCCAAGCGTCTGGAGGAGGCGGAACGTTTGCTACGTAAATACAAATCTCTACTCCATCCTTTGCATTACATAGCTACCGGTTTAAGGCAGCTGCTAATTGAGATGTATGGTCGGGTGCAGGGTTATGAGATGGTACAATTGCCCGATCATTTACTGGAACGCAAGGTGGAACTTTGTCGTGAGGTCTTGAGAGTTTTAAATATCTTTGAGCCCGGTCTAAGTCGGTCACGTGCCATGAATCTGTATGAGCTGCATGTGCCTTTGGTGTTGCTGGCCAAGAGTGGTTTCATTGCCAGCAATTTGAATGGTGGCGAGTTACGGGCCCGCCTGCTGGAAGCCATAGATTTGCTTAAAGAATGTGTGGATATTTTACAGCATGAGGATTCCTGCTCTCAGGAGGGTGTACTTTATGGTGTGGCCAAAAAGGCATTGGAACAGCTGACGCTCAGTGTAGAGGGTTTGGGCAATGAATTGGACGATTGATATTTTTTTTTTAGATTTATTGGCAAACTTATATACTTATATTTGTATGTGGGGTTGTCAGAGAAAACAAAAATAAAATCTCATTTTGCGGTTTACATCAAACAAATTGCAGAGTTTCAAGGCGGTTTTACTTCAATATATTATAAAAAAAAAAAATAAAATTTGATTACGTTTAAGAAATTAAAACTAATACATATAAACAATTATTTGTGTACTGCACTTCTATTTTTTTTTTTTTTTTTGGTATACATGAATAAAATGCGGTTTCAGTTGGTCTGATATTCTTCCAGAGAGATCGTTTCGATTAGACAAAAAGGATAAAAAATAGAGTATACGATCAAAAAAATGTGCATGCCTTTGCTTATGGCTTCAGGTTTGCCAATTGCCCATAGATGGCAACTGCAAAGTAATGAAAGTTACAAAGACAAGCAAACATCTGTAGTCAGTGATCAGATCATCTATGAAACAATGGCCGTGTTCAGCAGAAAGATGGAGCGCTAAGCATGTATCAGAAAAAAATGATAGATCAAAAAGTTTCTGCTGAACGAAGTGCTACATTTTTGGCAAACGCCTTTAGAATAAAATCATAATACGGAACTACGTAGCTTTTTTAATGGCGCTGCAGATTTGATAGCATTCTGGTACACTGGAAATTGGATAGAAATTGGCCAAATGAAGTTTAATTATATTTGATTATTTTTTATAATAATTTACTGCAGACTGAAAAGCTCATAATTGCAATCAGTGCGCAAGATACGGCTATCGATAACACGCCTATCGATATGCAATTACAGCTGGTGGTATCAGTATCACTTCAAAGGGGCGTACTATTTCTTTGATATGCTCCGCTATCATGATACCTCAAGTTGGCTATCATGATACCGGATCAGTCGCGGTCAGCAGAAAGAACATTTAAATTTTATGATTGATCAGGGAGCAAGTTCTTCTGCTGAACGCGGTCAATAACTGTATAGCGAGTGCGAGTGCTTAGTTTTTTATGTTGTGACTTCGAGCCGGCAAATTGTCCAATAACCATTAGAAATGTCGCCAAATCAGGGACCGAAAATAACAGTTATGGATGTAAAAAAATTACTACGAAATATGGATCCCCTGATAAAATGGAGTACATGAATCTTCATAATTTTGAATGGCGAGTCCTTAAATGGGATAAATTTTATTTGCAATTTTGATCACAAAAATTTTTGAAATTGTTATTATCAGCTGTGCTCCCATTTTCACCTTACTTTTGCGATTTGTCCACTGAACAGATGATTTTAAAAATCAAATTGTGATAGTTTATATATGAAATGACATTAAGATCTGGGGTAACTAGATAGAGTCCAAAAAATATTTTCGATTTGAAATCACTTTGGCTTTGCTTTTACCGATTTTAATTCGTAAAATTTTTTTTAAATTGTTTGGACTTGATCTAGTAGTCACAGATATGAGTGTTACTTTCATAAAAAGAAATGTGAGAATGGAATTCAATTGTTCACATGCTGAAATCGCAAAAGTTATGAGAAAATGGGAGCACGGCTGATTATAATTTTTTAAATAAAATTTTGATTTAACAGTTAAATGGTAATTTGTATGTAAAAATTTTGAATAACAGTTATAACTAATTTTATTATAAAAATTTAAATTAATTTCTATTTTGTAATTTTTATAATAAAAAATTAATTTTTAATTGTTATGAAAATTTTTATAATAAATTTTTTATAAAAATTACTAATCTAGTAGGTTTAAGTAAATCTTGTATCCTTCTATATTCTATATTCTATAATTTAAAACGGCTACTAGATAAGTAATTTTTATAAAAAATTTTATAATAAAAATTTTCATAACAATTAAAAAAGTATCTTTATTATAAAAATTACAAAATAAAATTAATTTAAATTTTTATAAAAAAATTATTTTTTAACTGTTATTCAAAATTGTTATATAAAAATTAACATTTAACTGTTAAAACAAAATTTTTATTTTAAAATCATAGAATAACGATTATTTTTAAATTTTTAGTAAAAATTAGAAAATAATTGTTATTTCAAAATTTTTTCCAAAAGTTATAACAGTTACGGTCCCTGCGCCAAATACATTATAATAGTTCATTTTATGAAAAACTATAAAATGAACTATAGTTCAAACTCGGAGACCTAGTTCATTTGTTCCTTTTAAATGACGAGTTTACAAAATTCGGCACAGACTACTATTTTGTCGTTTTCGAACGACATCAAAATATATAAAGTAAAATTTGACTAAATCGCGATTACATTAGATTTTTCTGGACTTTAAACATAAGATATGGATATATATGCAAAAAGAGTCGAAAAATTCCATATTTAGGCCTATTGAGCTTAATTTTCATCAAAATTTGGGCAAATTATTTGCCTGTGGGACCTTAGCTTTATTTTTATGTTCCTGATTTTCAAATCTAGGTAGATATTAAGAATATTACATATTCTTGCCTACTTTTATATTGGATATTAAGCATGTAAGGTGGATATTAAGAAAATGTAATAGTGCCTACTTTTAGGCGCATTTATATTTCATATAAATATTATCATATTTAATATTTTCATAACCAACAGTTTCCCGCTTACTTTCCTCATAGTTAATTATTTTCCTTAAGACTAATTACAATGTGGAAAGCCAGCGGGAAACTGCGGGATATTTTAAAAGCGACCTAAAAGTGTGCAATATATGGGCACTTCCATTATGTGAATTGGACCTTCGTACACTTTTGAAGTGGAAAAAGTAAAAATAAAAACGTATTTTTGATTGACAAAAGGCTTAACTTATTCTCTTAATTGGCCCTACAATTGTGCTAAGATTGATTTTGGGCAATTAATTTTTTCAAGATATACAAACGAGAAGGCAAAGCTAACTTCGACTGTGCCGAAGTTTAAATACACTTGAAAAAGTTTACTCCAACTGATTTAACCAGTAAAAATATATAGAATATAGATATCAAATATTTTAAACTTTTTAAAATATTAATAATAAAAATTTGATACCATAAAAAAACATTTCTTAGTAAAACACATTTTCCGACCGATCCGTCCTATGGCAGCTATATGCTATAGTCATCCGATTTTGATACATTTTTGCGAAATTATAAAAGAATATAAAACTGATATATACCAAGATTAGTGACGCTACGATGGAAAACAAAAAAGTTTTTCTAACTAGAACTTGTTTTTTGATCGACCGTTTCTATGGCAGCTATATGATATAGTCATCCGATTTTGATAAATTTTTTCAAAATTATGTGAAAGCATATAAAACTAATATATACCAAGATTGGTGACGCTACGATGGAAAACAAAAAAGTTTTTCTCACTAGAACTAGTTTTTTAACCGACCGTTTATATGGCAGCTATATGCTATAGTCATCCGATTTTGATAAATTTTTTCAAAATTATGTGAAAGCATATAAAACTAATATATACCAAGATTGGTGACGCTACGATGGAAAACAAAAAAGTTTTTTCCCACTAGAACTAGTTTTTTCACGTATGGCAGCTATAGTATAGTCATCCGTTTGATAAATTTTTTCCGTGTGTGGAAACATAAAACTAATATAACCGTTGTGACGCTACTGGAAATAAGTTTTCTCGACCGATCGTTTCTATGGCAGCTATAAGATATAGTCATCCGATCCGGCCGGTTCCGACATATTAGTTACGTGCAGTAAAAGAAGACTCTGTGCAAAATTTCAGCTCGATAGCTTTAAAACTGAGGGACTAGTTTGCGTAGAAACAGACAAGACAGACAGACGGACAGACAGAAGACAACATTGGGGTCGGAATTGAATATTTCTATGCGTTACAAACTTCTGGGAAAAATATATTTTTAGTTTATAACCAAGGCATTCGCACGGGACAAAAACAGAAGTGGTTTTTTGCGACCAACAATTGACAACCCGATTTAAGCGAATCCTGAGGCAATATTTCAATCTGTTAAATTTTAAGAACATTGCACATTGATGACACTTAAAAACGGTTTTTGATTTTACCCAAAATTAACTTATTCATTTCTTAAAATTCAATTTTAAGCACTTTCGCACGGGACATGTCGTATGGGACATTTTCTTCCGTCATAATAATAATGTTATTTCAGTAACTCTTTTAAGGAAATTATATATAAATAAGCGGAGTTAAAAATGTTTTTTAAGTCAACAAAAGATTTCAATGTATTCATTTTTCGCATAATAACAAAAAAAAAAAAAATTTTAAATATTGGATCGTACTTTAACTTTTTTCTCTACCGTATGCAGGCTCTCTAAATTTTTTTCGCCGCCGTTTTGCTCATTTAGATATAAAAATAAAAAACTATGATTTACAAAAAAAAAAAATCATTCATGTAAGAAAAATTTTTGAATTTCACACTGACGATGTCGCACGGGACCAACTTTATATAAGTACCCAGATCACAAATATTCTCATTTTTCAGCATGATTCTTTTTATTTGAATTGTATTAAAAATCACTATTTGTACTCAATATTGGATAAGCCTTCCACATGTACTTTTGACGCACAGATAACAAATGTTGTTTTTCAATGTCGCACGGGACATCGAAAAATGCGATGATGCAAATCAAAAAATTACGTTATTTACCAATCGCTTAGTCTCTTTTGCATTTTTATTTGACTTTTTGTATCCTTGGAAAGATTTAAGAATGCAAAAGTCAATGCATAAAGAAAGACATTAAAGAACAATTATGAAAACAAAAAGTGCAGGGATACATCATACTGAGAATAGTTGAGCTTGCGCGACTTTGTTTTTGAATATCTCGAAGTGGGTTATAAATAAATGTAAAATTAGTTTATATTAGTACAATTTGACTGTTTTCCTATGAAAATATCATTAAGCAAGGGGTTTTGAAAAATTTTAAAATTTTTGGTCTCGGTGGACCTTTTGGTGGAAATGCCCATATGTAGATTTAAAAAACATGAAGATGAGAAAACGGCTGTGTTTCGGTTTTCACTTTCGACAAATTTGATCGATTGCAAAGGAGGTATGTACATGTGTTGTGTAAAATTAATTGAGTAAATCGGTTTAAAACTTTTTATGTAGCGTTGGGCTGTTCCTGACTGAATGACCAAAATGAGTTGTTCACTAAACTAAAGAAGTGACATGTTCTTTTTCATTTTATCTTTTTTGTTCTGCGACGTTTATTCAGTGACTGTTCACTTGGTTATTTACTCAGTAACTGTCCACTACATTAATCTCTTTTGTTCACTGATCTTATAAAATTTCTATATTAATTTTATCTGAATAATAACTCAAAAAAACTTTAACAACTTATTATATTACGTTAAAATAATATAAATCAAAGGATTCATAACGATTACCATAATCGTTTATTAGAAAAGTGAACACGTGTCATAAACAGTGATTGATCATTTTTTTCTGTAAGGACAAGGTAAATGCCAAAAATTATCTTAAGGTAAAATACGAATTTTTAGTACCTAGATAAAGGTAAGAACTAAAAGTTTTTGTAATAAGTAATCAAATCAAAAATTTTACAACTCGAGTTTTTTTAATCCAAAAAATAAATTTTATTTTTAAATTTTTTAAATTTTTTTCTTTATATTTTTACTAAAAATTCTTTCCTGTCATCACTCTTTTCGTTTCTTTTTGATCCGGACTCAATCGATCCTTATTTTCTTTTCTTAATGATTTTCCTCAACTGCTTTCCAATTTTTATATACTACATACTGTAAAAGATTACATCGACATGTTCCTATTCTTTTGATCAAATTTGTGAACCGAATTAATGTTCACTTTATTTTCATTCGACTCTTTTGATGCAAAATATATACCAAATCGTCTAATCGTTTCTTATAAGACCCTTACCAATTCCGATTGATTGAATTCGACACGGATACCAGATTATTCCCGCTCTGGTTTTCGCAGTTTATATATAGAGATCAATTGATTTAGTCAGAAACAGTTCTGACTTTTACCATTTCTTCTTACCAATAGATATCTTCTTTTTTATCTCCCTAAACGATGTGGCTAAAAATACCGAAACTGGCCTGTATGTTCAAAATATAAAAAGAATTTAAGGCTTTAAATCTACCAAGTGGTTCGAAACTGTTAAAAGACTTATATTTATGTCACTAATCACTTGAACGAACAGCTTATATTTTAGTTTTGCCAATTTAGCCATTGGAAACTATTCAAGTTTCTAACTAAGTTCCAATTAAACATAAGTGTTTTGAATGCACAAATCAATTAATATTTAAACTAATTTTGAAAGGTCATTGAAATCGTTCACAAAATTTCTCAATCTGCAAGAATATGTTGAATTCGGCTAGCCGAAAATCTCTTTTTTTTTTTAGTTATATAGATATACAATATACAAACATAGATGTATGCATCGATTTGATCTAATTAACAAAATAATGAAATTACAAAAATAATCTTTATAAAATATATATGTATATGTATATATGGAGTTATTGATTGAGTATGCTCTTCCTCCTAAAATATAAATTTAGATTGCAATTTGCATATAATACACAATAAACGAACAAAATTTGATTTGCCGGTGGAGAAACAAACAAAAAATCACACAGAAGAGAATTAAAAACTACAAACCGGAACGTAGTATATATGCTTATCCACACACACACACACACACAACCCCTATTTAGACTTCGTGGCTGAGCAGAGGCGTGTCATGATAGCGGGAGGCATGATTTAAACTGGTGCAGGGCAATAGCCACAAAGCGGGATGACCGCGTCCAAAAACATCAGCTAATAGTTGATATTTACGTCGATTGGGTCTATATGTGCCCTTCAGTTGTATCGCCTCAACGGCCGTCTCATCATAAAGTATAGCATGCAATTGATCCACCATTATGGCGGTGACAAAAAGCCCAAACAGAGCCGATTCCATCAGCAGAATGACCGAATGAATCCTAAAAGAGAATATAAGAATCAGTTTAAAGATCATTTCAACATAAATCACCTTGATGAGTCTTATTTGAGTTCCCTTAATAAGGAAAAAGGTATTTTAAGAATACTCGAAAATGACTCATCCAGGGCAATCGTAAATTGGTCATGCAGGGGATTGAAATGTGATTCGAATCCGATCAGAAAAGCGAGTTATAAGCAGCTCTTCAAGAGTTTAATCAGATTGAGGACTCGAATGTGATTGGAAATTTCATAAAATCCTGGCTGGGATAAGGATCATAGCAACCTAACACTTACATTCGCAACTGTGACTCGATAACATTCTGATTGCATTCCTCGCATGGCGACACCCAAGAGGCTACAATCAGTATCACAGAGTATATCGACAGGATGCCCACATAGATGAGAAATTGTAGAAAATACTTTTGATTACGCTCGCCCACACAATTGTTAATCCAGGGACAATGATGATCCATTCGTCGTATGCAACGTTTGCAAATGCGACAATGATGAGCCCGGGGCGGTCGATATGTCTCGCAACGTGTGCAGACCGTCCATTCACTGCTATGGCCATTGCCGCCTGGATTATTTTTATTGGTCGTATGCAAATCTGAGAAATCCAAACGATTGGCGGGCAGCGGCACAGTGCCCGGATCCGAGAAAACCGCCTTGAAATGTGACATGGCCAACAGAAAGACAACCGTATTGAATAGCACCACATGGAAGGGAGCCCAAATGCTAAAAACGATTAATTAATAACTCGGCTGCTAATTAATAAATTACTAGACTCACCTAACTGGCATCGTAGTTAGAATGATCCAACGCATGACCACATAGTCTGCATAGAATACAGCTCCATAGGTCACCACCAGGCAGGCAATGCCACAGGGATCACGTATGAAAACCATCACAATATCCGCTCCGCGGCCGGGCTGGATGCGCCCCCGCCTCCCGTTTAATTCAATTAAAAATCGAAAGGGGTTTGCTTTAACTACCCCCTCCTCCGCACCCTCACCAACCAACCAAAACACCTAAAAATACAATTGTTGCTGTAAGGCGCTCTTATTCACGCTTCTCCTCTCGCTCTCCCTCTTACTCACTCAAGCTGGTTGGGGAGTTTAATTTGTTATTGCACAATTGCCCTTTTAAGTAATAGTTTTGCTATTACAATAATTTAAATGTTCTACGTTTTCTACGCTAAATTTTTTTTTTTTGTTGGGCTTCGAGATGGAACTATCACTATCGATAGTCCAGGGTTGGCAAAGTTCTCACGAACTTATTGCAGCCATCACGGTGACTCATTTTGCTAGTACACAAGGTCCAGTCACTTAATATGAAAGGCCTGGTCATTGTAAACAAACTATGTTATAATCAGATAAACCAGGGAACGTAATCATTATAAGTTATAAAAAAAACTTAATGTTATTATTTTTCATTTGATTATACAATAATGATTATTTTTAAGTAATATTTTAAAACTTTGCACAATAATCATTATTTTTGACCTAGAAAAATAAAACTAAAAAAATAATGATTATTCCTTGAGTTTTATTTTTTCGCTCAAAAATAAAACTCAACAAGGAATTGTGACCTTATCAAAAGGAACTTTTTTTCAAAAAATTTTTTTATCCCTAATTTGGATTTTATAGATTCGTCTTGCTTTACTTATTAAGGATATGTATCAACTTGCCAAAGTTCCTTATGATAAGGTCACAATTCCTTGTTGAGTTTTATTTTTGAGCGAAAAAATAAAACTCACAAAATAATCATTATTTTTGAGTTTTATTTTTTTCGCTCCAAAATAATGATTATCGCCTAAGTTTTAAAATATTACTTAAAAATAATCATTAGTATTAAGGAATATGGTTAAAACTTATAAAAATAAAAATCATGGCGAATTTGCATAGATAACACTAGTTTACAAAAAAAAAAAAATAAAGACCCATTGAAGCTATTATTTTTTAATGATGTATTTGGAATGCTGAGCTCAAAAATGAAATTCAAAAATTTTTTGTATGGATACGTTTTTGAGTTAGAATTTTTTTAGTTTTTCGGTAGGTACCCTTACCTTTAATGACATATCTCGAGTTAGAAACTTTAGATGTCGTCAAGCAAGGTATTAATCTAAAGGTTATGCAATTTCCAATAATCTAGTTAAAGAATCATTTTCCAATCGGTTTAGTAGTTTTAAAATGCTACAAGCAAAAATATTTCGAAAAAATTTGATTTTTTCTCAAAAACGTGGAAATTTTGTTTCCAAAAATCTGTAAAATGGTTGAAACTGATAAAAATAAAATTGTTTTTTTCTTTTGTTATTACAAATAGCACAATTACGAAGAAAATAAGGCATTGGAAGAATATCTATGGATAAATAAAGGAGCTGTAGCAATTGGGGCAAGTACTAACAGTCAAATTGCATTGTTTTACGTATTCATTAAAAAATATTTTTTTCTTCGTTTTTGCCTTGCTCTTAATTTTTCCTGTAATTTGGCTTCAATTGGAACTTGAAACATTAAGAGCAAAAAGCAAAGAAAAAAAAAATTTTTTTAATAAAAACATAAAATAGAAAATTTGACGCCTAGTTGTTTCACACAATTGCTTACAACTTCGCTATTTAACCACAGATTTTCGTAATCAATGCCTAATTTTCTTCGTTAAAGGGCAATTTGTAAGAACAAAAGAAAAAACAATTTTTTTATTTTATTTTCAACCATTTACAGATTTTAGAAAAACAAATTTTTCACGTTTTTTGAGAAAAATAATCGATTTTTTTGAAATATTTTTTGCTTCTTGCTTTTAAACTACTAAACCGATTGGAAAATGATCTTTGGCTAGATTATTGGGAATTGCATAACCTTTTAGATTAATCCCTTGCTTGACGACATCAAAAGTTTGTAACTCGAGATCTGGCTTAAAATGTAAGGGTACCTTCCAGAAAAACTAAAAAAAAATAACTCGAAAAAGTATAAGCATTCCAAAATACATCATAAAAATAATAATTTTTGGTATAATTCGAAAAAGAATATTGAATTCTTCTACGACGATTCTAAGTGGATGATTTTTTTGATTTAAAAATCCCTGATCCCTGAAATAAACTCTTGTAATTGTCAATGGCAACATTGTAAACCGTTACAATTTGAATTTAAATTCATGTGGTCTGGCAGCTCGCATGCGCAGGCCTGGCAACTCTAGAAATCGGTCACACTGGTTACGAACAGCTGTTTTGTGAGACGTCAACAAAAATGGATTTCCAGGACAAAATGGACTTGGAGAATGAAAGGGTGCTAAAACTAATATTTCCCAATGAAGTGCCAGGTAAGTAGTAATCTTTTCCAAGCTATTGCTTTGTCTATTCCATCCATCACCCCACCCAGACAATCTGCGTGGCAATCCCGAGTTGGACAACTATCTTACCCAATTGGGCACCTACAAGGTGGATCAGTTAAAGAAGGAACAGACACGTCTGACCGATGAGACCAAGAGCATATTAGAGCAAACGCAGGATTTGGCCATTTCCAATTATAAGACATTCATCACCACGGCAGAGAATTCCAGATCCATTTTCAATGAGTTTCAAAAGACCGAGGAACAAGTGGGCACATTGATAGATAAATTGCCCACATTTAGTGGCAAATGTGAGCAGTTTCTTAAGGATTTGGCTGAACTAAATGAGGAACGTCGCTTGAATTGCATAACTTTGCAGAAGAATGCTCAACTTTTGGAGATTTTGGAATTGCCGCAGCTTATGGAGCGTTGCATACGTGAGGGGCGTTACGAGGAGGCTTTGGAATTGGCCAGTTATGTGCAGAAATTGGGCCAGCATCAGGGACATATCAATGTGGTGAAGGTATGTCTGGATAAGTGACCTTTAAATGCTTAATTCGACAGATTTTTCACTTTGTTTGCAGAGCATAGTACGTTCCGTGGAGGCCTTGTGGCATACCATGCTGGTGCAACTGGTGGGACAACTGCGTACCGATCTGCAGTTGCCCAAATGCCTGCAGATTGTGGGCTACCTAAGACGCATGCAGGCCTTTGGCGATAACGAGCTGAAGCTAAAATTTTTGCAGGCGCGTGACTCTTGGCTAACATCCTGCCTCGAAGCCATACCCTCGGCCGACGCTCAGCAGCACTTGACCAAGACCATTGAAATCACTCGCATCAATCTTTTTAATATAATCACACAATATCGCGCCATTTTCCCTCAGGATGAGGAAGTTGTTGGCACCAAAGTGGCAGTCGGTTTAAAACCACTCCATGGAGTCAGCTGTAATGGAGAACGTCTCTTCCAGGCTTGGCTGCATAACAAAATTGAAGGCTTTCTACACACACTGGAGGCGGATTTGCAGCTTGGCGTAAGCTCCATTGAAACAGTCTTGGGCCAATGCATGTATTTTGGTCTATCCTTCAGTCGTGTGGGAGCCGACTTTCGTGCCCTGATGGCACCCATTTTCGTGCGTGTCATCCATTCTAATTTCAAATCCAGCATTAGCCACGTCAATGAGCATTTCGACCAAGAGCTGGACAAATTCACGCTAATCAATAAGGTCACGCTACATACACGCAAGCAAATGGATCCCCTGGAGCCTGAATCATTTGCTCCGCCTGAAACCTTACTGGATTTCTATCCACTGGCTGCCCTGTGCAATGGCTATTTAAATGCTTTGAATGATTTACGTTTATGTGCACCATTGGCCTTGGCCACAGATGTGACCAGGTGCTTGGAACAATCCCTGCAGCAGGTGGCCCAACGTGTGTTGGCTTTCTATCGTCAGGAACAGCAGGCGTTTACCGGCAATGAGCGTGAGACTTTTGTTAAGCTATGTTCCTGCCTGGCCTATGATTTGGTGCCTTATGTGCAACGCTGCATACATGGCGTATTTCCACCGCATTCACTGACTGTTCATCTGGGCATTAGTCTGTTGCAATTGGAGCAACAGCAATTGACTTATTTGCAACAGGCTCAAATATTAGAACCACTGAAGCATCTGCTACCTACTAAGGTAATGGTACACTCAGCAGGGGAAGTCACACCGGAATTGAAGACTGTGTCCATAGCAGCCGAAGGATAAGGAATTTGAAATAATATTAAAAGGGGTAAAATATAGTAAATAAATTTATGTATCTATAACCTTTTAAAGGTGCTTAAATCTAATGATTTCCAACTGTTTTGCGCCACGATTCTTTATTAGATTCTCTATACTGGCTCCAGGTTATGGGATCCATGTTAGAATTCAGAATTGAAACTGTTCGAACCCTGTAGACATATGTATATTTTAACAATCATTACTTATCGATCCACCATACACCGGTTCCCGATCAGATGAACGATAGTTGAGTTTCCGCTCCCGCAATTTGTAAAAAGCCTCATATCTCCCACAATTTATTAAGATAGATTGTTTGAACCTTCTAGACATATATTTTAATCTTCATTCCTTATCGAGCCCCCATACTTTGTAATTCGATTAGATGAACAATAGTAGAGTTGCCACCCCCACATTTTGAAAAAACCATCAAATCTCCCACAATTTTAAAGACAGATTGGTCGAACCTTCTAGACATATATTCTACTCATCATTACTTATAGAGCCCCCATACATCGTTTTCCGATTAGATGAACAATAGTATAGTTGCCATCCCCACAATTTGGAAAAATCTCATATCTCCCACAATTTTAAAAATAGATTGTTCAAACCTTCTCGGCATATATTCTACTCATCATTAATTAACGTGTCCCCATACATCGTTTTTCGATTAGATAAACAATAGTAGAGTTGCCACCATAACAATTTGAAAAAAACTCATATCTCAAACAATTTTAAGATAAATTGTTTAAACCTTCTAGGCATATATTCTACTCATCATTACTTATCGAGCCCCCATACATAGTTTTTCGATTAGATGAACAATAATAGAGCTGCCACCCAAACAATTTGAAAAAATGTTATATCTTCCACAATTTTGGAGTTAGGTTGTTCAAACCTTCTAGCATATATTTACTCATCATTACTTATCGAGCCCCCATACATCGTTTACCGATCAGATGACCGATAGTAGAGTTTCCACCCCCACAATTTGGAAATCTCGTTAAAACTCCCACAATTTTGGAGATAGATTGTTTGAACCTTCGAGACATTTATTTTTCTCATCATTACTTATCGAACCCCCAAAAACCTTTTTCCGATCAGATGAACGATAGTAAGCTTCTACCCCACAATTTGAAAAACTCCTCAAAAGTCCCACAATTTTGGAGATAGATTGTTATACTCATCATTACTTTTAGTTTTGGTTTACTGTGTTATTAATTTACTATATAATAAAATATACAAAAAAGTTTGGATTCGAAGTTACAGCCTGCCAAGGTCTCAAAAAAAAATGGTGTACAGGTGGTGACCATGTTTCCGGGACTCCAGGTTATCGGATATAAAAACGGTAAATGAGGTTAGGATCTGAATTGATGTAATTCGTACCTCAATTATATTTTCCAATATTTTTTTGAAAAATTGGCGGCCATATAAAATTTTTATTTTTCTTTTTGATTAAAATTTCTATGTTTTTTTGTATTAACAGTAGCATGTCAAAAAATAGTAAAAATTCTTTTTCTTCTATCATTTTTTTTTTTTTTTTTTTTTCTTTTTTTCCCTTTTTTTCTTTCAAACTTTTATGAGGTAGGCCAGACTTATTTTCATCAATAGTAGTGGTTCCCCCTTTACTTTCCCCGATCTTGCAACTATGGCTCTAACAAATTCGTTAATTGCAACAAATTGGTTAATTATATAAATATAAATTAGTCTAATGTACCTTTGTGTACCTAGCCTGCATTTTTATACACTTGAAAAGTGTATATTAATTTTGCCCAGAAGTTTGTAACGCATAGAAATATTCATTTCCGACCCCATAAACTATATATATTCTTGATCAGGACGACGAGCTGAGTTCATTTCCGCTTGTCCGTCCGTCCGTCTGTCCGTCTGTCTGTCTGTCCGTCTGTCTGTCTGTCTGTTTCTACGCGAACTAGTCCCTCAGTTTTGAAGCTATCGAGCTGAAATTTTGCACAGAGTCTTCTTTTTACTGCACGCAACTAATATGTCGGAACCGGCCGGATCGGATGACTATATCATATAGCTGCCATAGGAACGATCGGTCTAAGAACTAGTTCTAGTTAGAAAAACTTTTTTATTTTCCATCGTAGCGTCACTTATCTTGGTATATGTTAGTTTTATATGCTTCCACATAATTCTGGAAAAATTTATCAAAATCGGATCACTATAGCATATAGCTGCCATAGGAACGATCGGTCGAAAAATAAGTCTTTGTGAGAAAAACTTTTTTGATTTCCATTGTAGCGTCTCCAATCGTAGTATATATTTGTTTTTTATGTTTCCACACAATTTTGAAAAAATTTATCAAAATCGGATGACTATAGCATATAGCTGCCATATAAACGGTCGGTCAAAAAACTACTTCTAGTGAGAAAAACTTTTTTGTTTTTTATCGTAGCGTCCCCAATCGTGGTATATATTAGTTTTATATGCTTTCACATAATTTTGAAAAAAATTATCAAAATCGGATGACTATAGCATATAGCTGCCATAGGACCGATCGGTCGGAAAATGTGTTTTACTAAGAAAAGTTTTTTTATGGTATCAAATTTTTATTATCAATGATTTAAAAATTTTATATATCTGATATCTATATCCTATATTTTTCCAGTTAAATCAGCTGGAGTAAAGTTTTTCAAGTGTATTAAAACTTCGGCACAGTCGAAGTTAGCTTTGCCTTCTCGTTTTGCATTAAATTTGGTTGTCAAAATAAAAAACTGAGCAACTTGTATGTTCACAGGCGACTAAACTCGCGCACTAGAGCACAAAGGCTGCGAGGTCGCAAAAGTGCAATAATATTTTCACGGCATGGTCCTAGGGGGGGGGGTGGGGGGGGGTCTCCGTTCAAAAAGAGGCTCTCTCTGCGGTTGGGCAACCGCTAAAGCCAAAGCGAAGCAATCACCAACTGACCAACACGCCCCCTCCCCTCCCCTCCCCCTTCAACTTTGGCCCATTGTCAGCGTCAGATTGAGCGCGGTTGGTTAAAATGGTGCGGGAATGGGGTAGTTGCCTTTTATATGCAATTTTTGGCCCAACAATGACTAAATTTCCGGAGAAAGCCGAGCCGATGACTATTTTTCTTTGTGCGAATCTGAATGCAACGCACTGCGCTGAAAATTGGGAAAACATGACCGGTGAATGGACATGCACATGGACACATCGATCAACGGGATGCGTTAGCTGACCACCAGCGCCGGCCTTTGTGGGTGTGTACGGGACTCGGCTGTATTTTTAAGTCCACCACTAAATACAAACGAAAGCACTCAAGCACAAGTTGCCGAGCACGAGGAGGGGGAGGAACTACGTATATACATGCGATACCCCGTACACTGACCCATCATAGTACAAATGGAATTTGGGATTTTGATTGCGAATCGAAATAGATTTTGTGGTATTTGGCAAGCAGTGCGAAACAAGCGACTGTGTGTCGTGCATGTGTGTGTGTGTGTGTGTGCGAGTGTGTTACTTTGGCCAGGCACGGACAACACTGCGTATACGCGTTTTATTCAGTTTGTTGATTGATTCGGCCAGGTTTTGAGCGGCTTTTTACACGCTTGCGGATGAAAGAAGGACGGGGGCATGTTCTCGTTTATTTGGGCATTTTTTTCTTTAGCAGCGCACACAGAACGTTTGTTTTAATTCCGTTACCCAACGTTGATTTTGTTAAACTGACAAAGCGGATTTTGCCAGCACCACAAAACTGAAAAAAAGAGCAATTTCCTTTGGTTTTCTTTTCTAATAGCAATTTTAATAGACAAATATGGTTGATAAGGAAAAATATATATTATGCTCCATCACGTCTGGATATTTAGTAATTAGAGCCTATAGTTGGTAAAACTGAAAGGCTTGTTTTGTGGCCAACCAATTCGTTTGTTTCGACTCTCCTTGGTATTATCGTAAAGAACTATTCCTTAGCTTTCAAATAAATTATCCCAGATAATTTTTGAGATTTTTTTAACGAAGATATACCATTTTGAATGCATGAGTTAGAATTTACAAAATGTTTGACTTATTTTTTGCTGTCTAAAGTTCAAAATGCAATTTCAAAATATTTTTTGCAGATTTTTACCAAACATTTGGTCCAAAAATGAGATTGAATTTTTAAATTAATTATTTCGCGGTGATAATCTTTTCACACACCAAGTTTATTTCTGTATTTACATGGAATATCCCTAACATATAATTTTATATTTTGCTCCATGATGAAAAACAATTAAACATGTAAAATAGGAATTTTACGTATGGGATATTCTATCAACTTAATTGTTTTATGTCTCCAAAAAAAATTTTAATCGTTGTCAAATAGAAGGACTATATAGATGAGAATACCCCACCGTCGATAGTTCTCAAGATAATGCGAAAAGATTTGAAATTTAAAAAATCATAACTTTTGAACGGAACATCGGATTAAAAACGATCCAAAGACAAAATTCTCGAGTCATTTCACGTAAACTTTTCGGAAAAATATGGGACAACTCTTAGAGCTATCTAAAGACGGTTTTTAAAGACAAAAAAAAAGAAGGCTAGCATCGGCTACGCCGATGTTTTAAATATCCTGCAGTTTTTTTGAAAGGCGCTACCATTGATAACAAAAAAGTTTTTCTCACTAGAATTAGTTTTTAGACCGATCGTTCCTATGACAGCTATACGCTATTGTCATCCGATTTTGATCAATTTTTCACGAACTGTGTGGAATGAATGAAACTAATATATACCACGATTGGTGACGCTACGACGGAAAACCAAAAAGTTTTTTATTACTAGAACTAGTTTTTGACCGACCGTTTATATGGTAGCTATATGCTATAGTTATCCGATTTTGATAAATTTTTCCAGAATTGTGTGAAAGCATATAAAACTGATATATACCACGATTGGTGACCTACGATGGAAAACAAAAAGTTTTTCTTACTAGAACTAGTTGTTGGACCGACCGTTTATATGGCAGCTATATGCTATAGTCATCCGATTTTGAAAAATTTTCCAGAATTGTGTGGAATCACATAAAATTAATATATACCACGATTGGTAGGCACGATGGAAAACAAAAAGTTTTTTCTCACTAGAACTTGTTTTTTTCCTTTATCGTTCCTATGGCAGCTATATATATAGTCATCCGATCCGGCCGATTCCGACAAATGTGCAGCGTATTTGTATTTAAAGGCATTTGCAAAGTTTGGTCAAGATAGCTTCGCAAAACTGGGAGGAGATAGCATCGAAACAGACGGACGACGGAGGACAAGCGGGAAATGAACATAGCTCGTCATGCTGATCAAGAATATACACTTTATGTGGCTTGGAATACTTCCTTCACTGCGTTCAAACATCCCGAAAATTTTAATATACCTTCTGCAAGGGTATAAAAAACAGTTTTTATTCTTTTTCTTTTTAAGGGCCAATACTTGATCCGAATATTTTTTTCAAATTCAGAATATATGTATGTAACCTAAAAAGTTGTTTCGAGATGGAAGACAATTGGGTCCACGGGAATAATTTTGTTTTGTTTCAAATTTTGCGTTTTCGCTTTTTTCCGAGTATAATGTATTAGAGTTAACCTATAAAATTCACAATTAAAATATTTTTTGCACTGCATTATTATATTTTAATTCCCAGCAACATAAACATAAAGGCAAAGGCCGAAAATAAATTAAAAAAAGCTATTGATATTGATCAAAATATAATTGTATATTTTTTAAAGATGAAAAAACACGCGCTTTTATTTGCGTACAGGTAAGCTAATTGAAATACCACATTAATAATTTTTGGAGACATACAAAAAAACTGACTAAGTTAATATGGAATATCCCATATGTAAAATTCTATTTTACATGTTTAGTTGTGTTTTTCACCATGAAGCCCAATTGCGATCTGATTGCAAAAATTATATGTTACTAAGGATATCCTAATGTAAAATACAGGAAATAAACTGGAGGTTAGAAAAAGATTATCACCGCGAAAAATTAATTGAAAAATCCAATCATCATTTTGGACCAAAGTTTTGGTAATAAAAATCTGCAAAAAATATTTAAAAATTGCATTTTTGAACACTTACAACATATATTTAACCCATCAAAATCGGTCAAGCGGTTCTTAAGAAAAAACTGTCTTTCTGTTTAACTTTTCCAGCCTCATAACTCCGTCCAATTGCGATTAGGAGACTACAATTTGGGAGAGTGAGTTTCTTATAGATTTTTATCAAAACTTTTAAATTTGGTGCTGATAACTGCGGGGGCAGTTTTCCCTATCCTTATTCTGCTATTGCCCTTTGTATAAATTATAAAGAAAGTTCTCAACGTCTCATTTGGTAGGTTCGAATACTTGTATTCAAAATGCTATATCTTCGTTGAAAAAATCGCAAAATTGTTTGGGATAATTAATTTTAAAGCTGAAGAATATATCTTTCCAATAATGTAAAGGGGGTAAAAGCAAACGTATAGGTAGCCCACAAAACATGCCTTAAAATGCTCAAAAAGGCACTTTTACGGTGGGAACGTAATTGGCATAATTTTTAATTTAAAAATTAAAAAAATTAAGAATTATGCTTGATTTTTTTCAATAAATTGGGAAATAACTCTTATTTTTAACCCTAAAATATTAATCACAAAAATAAATTATTAAATTTCAATTTTAATATATAAATTGCGAAATAATTATTATTTCTTTAATTTTTATAATAAAAATTGTGACATAATTTTATTTGTCAATTTTTATTTTAGAATTAATATAAGAGTTATTATTCAAATTTTATTTTAAAATTGAAAATTAAAAATTGATTTAAAAATTTCTATGTAGAACAAAGGGGTGCCACTATAGTTAAAAATATATATAAAATCTACGATTTACTACCTTTTCCATTGATATATCACATGTCCTTAAAGGATCAATATTAAGGATCTCAAAAATTATTTCGATTTAATTTCAAACATAGATCACACAAAATTTTAAAACGGTACAAGAAAATAAGACAAAAATGAATGTACTGAAACTTTAGTTTTTGGTAATGTAGTATCGTTTGAGCCAATTGATAGCGCCTGGAGATTACATTACCAGGCCAAAAAGGACCACTTTTGTGAGCCTAGCCTTCTATGTTAATTCTGTTCCACTTTTGTGCACTGATTCCAAAACTGGTCTCGGTTTTTCTCTTTCATCTCTTGTTTTCATGAAATCGCGGAAAATCCATTTTGCAATTTTTTAACTTATGGAAAATTATGGAGGTCACACCAAGCACAAATTTGTAGGGCTGAAGAGGTGCGATATCACATATACATTAATAAAGCTGGAGCCGCATCAGCAAACCCGAAAGTGACTAAATTAGCCAAGGAAGATAATTTTTCTCAATTTATAAATTTTCGTGAAATAAACCGTCTTGTGGAACAGAATTTTGCATCGAGAAGGCTAGAGCAAAATGGCTATTTCCCTGTGTTATTATTTTATCTTCCCATAATTTCATTATATACTTATTGTATCAATTAGCTTGAAGAATATCCGTTAATTTCGGTCATGACTAATTTTAACTGTCATTGTCGTCATCCGGAATGCTCATTCCCCGAGCACACCCTCACATGAATTTGAGATTCTATTTTAAATTGATCAGGTGTTTGGGACGTATTAGTCTACTTGAGACTTAGTCGATACATGCTATGTTTGCGATGAAACCGGGCTTCTTTTCAGATCACGATGTCATTTTTGTTGTTACGGGGGGCGTAATCAACATACTAAAAGAGGTAATAAGTGAAATACTTTTGAAGCGATCCTTAATATTGATCACTTTTAGGACATGTGATATATCGACTGTTTGTGATGCACCACTTGTTCTAAGATATTTAAATTCATTTTTATTTTCAATTTTTAAAATAAAAATGATAAGTGAGAACTTATGTGAGCAATTTTATTAAAAATTGAAAATAATAAAATAAATTGAAATTTAATAATTATTTTGTAATTAATTTTTTAGGTTAAAAATAAGAGTTATTATTTGCCAATTTATTTAAATAAATTAAAAATAAAATTTATGGATTTTTGAACCCTCTAAAGACTGTCAAGCACACAGCTGCTAGGTAAACTGGACCGTTGCCTAGTGTTATTACGAGAAATCATTTTTAGCATTTCTAATCTTTGTTAATTGGAAACAGTTTTGCGTGTCTTTCAAATTATCTTTGTGTCGATATGGACATGTGGATGAAGTATTTAACTCGTTGAAGGGAAAGATACAAAAATTCACATTTTGTCTGACCCCCCCCCCCCTGCTTGGGTTAGACCAGACAAGGGATGAGGGTGACGCTTCTGTTCACTTTGTGGATGCTGTGAGCATTGTCCGTCTGCTAATTTATCGGGATAATTGCCAAATGACCAAATGGGGAGTTTTATTACACCAGCTGCAAAAATGATGACCAAAGCAGAAACTGACCCAGGCCGGGCAAGAGCTGGAACTCATGTGGCACGTGGTGCCTGCTCCTGCTGCTCTCGTTGTGTGTGTATTTTTAATTGTAATTCATAAATTACATTATTTACTTTTGGGGCGGGGGCTTAGTTAGTTAATGATGATGATGCCGCTGCGGTAGAGAAATCGATACCCAAAATGGCGTCTCATAAATGTCCATAGAAAGCTGTAAACTGTAAGCGAAATTGAATTTGCCACTTAACGCCAAACTCCCCTCTCAAAGAAAGTGATGCGGGTTCGTTAGCGTCAAGGTACTGCCGCTGTGCTCATAGCGTTAGATTCAATTTCTGCACAGATTCAATTTGGATACTTTTACTTTATACTTTATGCAAAATTATTGCCAGCCACCGCTGCCGCTGAGGGGATCAGGCGAGTCGAGTCATGGTGCGGCTGTTCAACGAGTTGGAAAACACCCTGGGAATGGTTTTCGGGTTTGAGGGGTAGCCTATAATGCCACCGCGTTTGTATATGTAAATTCGTAAACAAATCACTTGCTTTCGCGGAATACCCTTAGGGGAATCCTTTCAGTTATCCTTTAGCGATTTTTCAAATAAACACGCAACACATTTTGTTTCTTTTGAGCCCGAAAAAGTTGACGCTCAAAGTATCAGATTTCCTCAAACCCGCATTGATGATGTTGATGACGATGATATGACGACAATGCCAAAGTGCGCCTTGAGGATATTTCGGTTGACATGTGTGTGTGTGTGTATGGGTGTGGGTGTGTGCAAGAGTTACGACTGGGCTCCGGCTAATGCCTGCCGCGGGCCAAAAACGCGCATGACTTTGACAGATTCTTGCTTACAAATTTAGTTAGTTGTGCCTGATTAGCTTTTGAAGGAATTCACAAAAAAAAAAGGTAAAAGTGGGTGGAAATTTTACATATTTCAAAAAAATGTAAATATTTGAATTTTGAAAAAGGAGGGCGGGTGGTCAGTATAACAAGAATTGCCTAATAGGAAAATACATTAAATATAAGGAAACCCAAAATAAGGAAATTGGGAAACAAATTTTTCAAATTCGAAACTAGGTAAAGAAGAAATAAGAAAATCAAATATGCAAACATCTTTAAAGTTATTTGTTTAGAAGAGCCAGTATTTCCATTTTAAAATCTCTTTGCCGTCTTAGTTATATTTATAAATTGTGGGCTAAAAGTCACCGTCGCCTGACGAAATCGATATTTTCGACCTACATTATCTTCATCCCTGCAAGTCAACGAATTTTTAGGAACAGCATAAAAGTAGGCAACACTTTTCAGAATAGGGAGTTTTAACTAAAAAATACTCATACGCCTGGTCTGCCGCCTCTAACACCGCAGCAGATAGGTCCCAGCAGCAGCAATTATGTAAATATGGAGCAGCAATCTTCACCATTCTGTGTGAGTGTCCAGTGTTTACTAAGTGCCTCCTTTGCCAATATATTGCAGCTACTAAGACATCAACACTCGCCGGCGCACTATGCCCTGTCGACGCCACATTAACATCATTCACATCACCAGCAGTTGGCGACTGATCTTACTGACCTTCACATCATATCATCTTCATCATCAACAACAATTGGTCGTATCCTGTAGTGGTGGCAGTTCTAGCTCTGTGCAACTCTATATGCCACACCACCCAAAGCCATACAGCCGGAGGTTTCGCTTCATGCAATCCGTATTTACTGGAGTAGATATAGCTGTATGCACGGTTGCCCTTGAAAATTTAAATGCTTCAAAAAATTTAAAAATGATCAGACAAAAAATGTCCAAAAAGGCTCCATCTAATAAAAAAGAAATACCGACCAACACGTAAGATTATCATTATTAAATACAGTCACACAACGACATCCAGCGTTGGTTAAATTTTCAGTAAGATTCGCTCTCTTACTATGTTTTCTACGCCCCCTTAACGATGTTCACGCTTTTCAATATACCTGACGATTTAATACTTTTGTTGTAATTTTTACTAAACAACGATTGTTTAGGAATATATCTTCTTATAAGCCGATAATATATACAGTGATTGTTTTTTCAAAAATAAAAAGACAAGACCTTGAACGGTTTTCCCCCAGATTCGCCTTAGTCAAACTTTATCATTACCGTTTTGTTATCACGATTTTTTCAATTCCAAATATATTTAATACTCGCAATCTAAATAAACAGTTTAATCTCTCTTAAATACTTTATAGTTCATATCATGCGACAAGTAGTCAGAGCTATTACAATATTTTACTTTTTATTACCGATAAAGGACTAAGAATCACTTATTACTAATATTCATATTTGATGTATAAGAGATAATGTAAAAAGTTATATTTACCATAAACTCGCAGATCGAGGTATGTAGCATAGAGGACACCAATCTATTTATTTAGTATAAGAATCAGTTATCATTTTATTTCAATCTTCAAAAAATGTTAACTGATAAAAAAAGAATAGTGAAGAGCCAGTAACCAAAAAGTAAGAGCAGTCGATCTAGGGCCCGTTTAGGGAAAACCAGTGAGGTAGTCTTTCGACGACAAGTAATCAAAATGTTATCACGTCATGGCACAGCCAGTTGACGGATAGCAAAAGGTGCCCGCAGTTTGGAATTTCTTTTAACAGTCTATCCACAAAATTTGAAAAACAAACGTTATATTATTAGACAATGCTGCGGTTTGTGCAAAACGCCACCAATTTGTGTTTGTGTTTGTTACGAAAAACTCTATGTTAATTTTATTATTTTGAACTTATAAAAAATATTTGCTATGCCTAAAAGCTCCATTCCCAAAAGGCTCCAAGGCTCCAACGGAAAAAAAAATCCATTTTGGAGCGTTTGCTCCAAATGCGGCAACCGTGGCGTATGCTACGAGGCGGACTCTTCCAAGGATCATCTGCTGCAGATCAATATGGTTAGCCAGCCCGAGTTAGAGGATTTCGAAAGCATGCTGGTGCGACTGCTCAAACAAGAACTTGGCACCATTCTGGCTTTTATGAGCATTATCGTTGCGCTTTAATACTCGAGAAGAATCGACGAGGCGGCACTGGCTAGCAATAATAGAGACAACCTTAATAGTCACTCGCCTCATCCTCAAAAATCATTAATATTTATTAATTAACTAGTAAATTATTAAATCCTTCGAAATAAGGTGCCTTAAAATAACGACTTCACCGGCTATGAAAACCTAGTTTTAGGTTCAATTCAAGTATTATTTAATACCAATTTTTTCCTGATGTACGAATAATACTATTTACGGTACTACAGGGTTGCCCATATTCGACGGACCCATCTGGCAACGCCATAACTTTTGACAGAGATGTCAGATCGCTTAATGACATACCGCGTTTGAAGCGTCAGTCCAAGCAGATTTTTACCATGGAACAATACACGCCACGCGAGCGCTCTGAAATAGTTGAAATTTACATTCAACAGAACAAGTCAATTGTGAAAACAACGATCAAATTATCATGTCCGATGAAGCCCATTTCACATTGAATGGGACCGTAAATAAGCAAAATTGCCGTATTTACGCCACTGAAAATCCTCAGGAGATTCAGAAAGTGCCTCTTCATGACGAAAAAGTCACAGTTTGGTGCGGCGTTAGTGCGAAAACGGTCATTGGGCCGTTTTTCTTCCAAAATGAAAATGGCCATGCTGTTACCATCAACCAGGAGCGTTATCGCGACATGATGACCAATTTTGTGATGCCAATTATTCGTCGAAAGCGTATGAGGCAGTTCTGGTTTCAACAAGACGGCGCTCCACCGCACACAAGTCGCATAACAATCGATTTTCTGAAGAAATTGTTTCCGGGCCGTTTGATGTCGAAAAGTGGTGATTTGGACTGGCCACCGCGTTCGCCCGATTTGACGCCGCCTGACTTCTTCTTGTGGGGATATTTGAAGTCAAAGGTTTACGTTAACAAGCCAAAGGACCGTAGAAGAGCTCAGGACAACATTCGTGAAGAAATAGCCGCTATTCCGGCCGAAATGTTGGCGAAAACGATGGAAAATGCTGACCAAAAAGCACAAAATCCATACAGAGGCGGCCATTTGAGAGATATCATATTCAAAAATTGATGTAAACAAATCTACTTGGAACAAATTAAATGATTAAGATTGCCAACCGCCAAATTTTTATTTTTTCTTTGATTTAAAAAAAAAAAAACATGGGTCCGTCGAATATGGGCAACCCTGTATATAAATCGTGAGCCACTGAAGAGACTGAAACCATATTATGAACCGAACCGTTGGTTTAAATCTCTGTGAACCACTTGACCGAACCACTCTTTATTTACGAGCGGTTTGTATACCTGATATAAACATTAAAATGTAAATGTTTTATGTTAAAGCTTACATTTGATGTTCATAAAATGTTTATGGTAATGTTTTATGTTAACCCTAACATTTGATTTGAATATATATAAAAAGATATTTTGCAAGATAATGCAAAAGGATTGACCTAAAAAGGTAAGACTTATTAATAAAAGTGAACCTTGTCACATTTGAAGTACACAAAGCAAATATAAAAAATTCTGTTATCAAAAATTTGAATGGAAATCAGAATTACAATATACTGAAAATTACTTCAGTTCTCTGACAGCGACTCTAAAAAATACTTTTTGGTTTGATTCGGAAAAGTTTTTCTTAATTAGCAAATTAACTCTTAAAGTCCGAAAGGAAAATTACACAAAAGTAGTTTCGTGGCAGCGCGCGATGTCCAGGAATACGCGTCATAATGACAATACCAGAGGTGGAGGTACAGAAAGCGCAGCAAAAATGTCGCACGATTTTTTTTTCGTTAAGAAAGTTAAGAAAGAAAAAAATCAGCTCTGCTGCAGCCTGATTTTTTTCCTCATCTTCTTTCGATGCTGGGGTATTTTTTTTTTATCACAATTTTTATTTCATACATAAGTGTGAGGGTTTGTGTGTGTGTGTGAGTAACTGTGTGTGTGTGTGTATATTATATTATTGCAACGCGAACCAATAACCATCGAGCGGGCAGCTGGAGACGCTGGCGCTTCAAAATGCCATTGGCTCGGACACACAATGCAGGGACAGGACTCGCAGTCAGCTGCGGTGACCCGATTCACCTGTCCGCCGCTGTAGTATGGCTTGGTTTTTATTTTTTCTTTACTCTCTCCCTCCTCCCCCTCCTCCACCCAATGTCTTTCTTTGTATTGTGGTTATGATAGCGAAGGTGCCAGCAAGTCGTGACCAGCCACCCAACCTGGCAATATAATTTATTGAAGTTCTGGCATTTTTGCAAAATGAAATTCTTTTTAACGATGATTGAACTATGTATGGACGTGTGGGTGTGGGTGTGTGTATCCGCACGTTTGCCCTGTCCATTGAGCTTCATATTATTGGTCGATTGAAAAGTAAAACATTTTTTATTATCCGCACGTGTGCAGCCTCCCATTCTCCTCCTCCTCCTCCTCCTAGCACAATGTGCCTTTTTATGACTACAAAAGAAATACTATATGTATGTGTGTGTGTGTATTTGTGAGATACATAAGGTGCCGGCTGGCCGTAAAACTTTCAACCTAACCACCCTTAGGTGCGCCCAGGTGAGCTCATGGCTTTTATGATGCCCAGGCCCGACCCACTTTCTGCTCCTTCATATTTGATAAGCACGTTTTTTTTTTCGTTTCCTTTTTGCTGCCCATCAATATCCTTCCTTCTTTCACTGTCTCGCTCTGACTTGCGTTCGCTCTCTTTCTAGCTCTCTTTTGTGTGGTTATAAAAATATTTCATTCAATTTTTATTCCTCGCTCTCGTCCTGGTGGGGCGTTTTCCTGGCAATTTATTTTGTGTGGTTTCTTCTCAGTTTTTTTTTTTAGCGGCCACAGGTCGTCGTCATCCTCCTACAGCTTCATAATTTCTTGCTGTTGCTTTTCGTCTCTTTCTCTCTCGCTTTATCTAGGACAAGTGTGGGTGGGGATCTGGGTGGCTGCAGCGTCTTTTGTCGCTTTGGGCATTGGTCAAGCTGTAGTGGTGTATGGGGTCTGGGCTTGCTCTCAGCTTGGCTTGACTCAGCTGCCTGTTGGCCATGTTTGTTTGTATGTTTATAACAATGTTAACATTCTTCCTGCCTTGTCCTGGCTCTGCGGTTGCGTCCAAAATATGATGTCATACTTTTATTCCTTAATACGCAGATGGCAAAAATATAATTTATATTATTTTATACCAAATGATAGATGTACATTAGAGCGGACATTTAAAAATGAGCTAATTAAATGGGCTCGACAAGGCTCCAGCACGTCCATTTTAAGTGTGCATAGCAAAATACGTAGCAACAGCGACGTAGGCAAACCGGCAGTATAAGTTGTGCCAAAGCAAAATAAACCCGTTTTTAGTCACCACGTGGCAGCAGAACGCACACATACTTAAGCTAAAAATGTAAAAACCACAATCGTGCTTAGGATTGCCAAGTTTAACTTAATGATTAATGCAAAAATATTTTTTAACACTTGCAACTTATTATATTTTTGTTGAAAATGATTTAAATTTTAATTAATATTTAAACCAAGGCTGCACACCTCTAAAATTTTGGAGAAGGTTCGGTTCGGAGGTTCGAACCCGTGAGGAATCTTTGGGTTCAGTTCGCGGACCGGTTCCTGGATTCTTTGGACCCCAGGTTTTGGTTCGGAACTCGGTTCACTTAATCAAAAAAGTATTGTTTGGTTTTTTTAAATTATTTTTAAAAAGAATATTAAATTGATATAAACATATTATTTAGCCGACATAAGTCATTTAGTTAGATAGAACTGATGTGGTTCCGACCTTCAAATCAAAATTTTATGTACGAAACGAACTTGAATGTATTTAAAACAAGTACGAAGGATTAAAACAATCCAACAATTCTTGTATCAATCTGGAAAGTCTCATTTCAAGTACGGATCCTATTTGAAAATCAAATTGTCTTGAATATATTAAAACAAGTTTGGAGTTGCAATGTCAGCGAAAAAATGAAAAGTATCTGAAAGTTCGCAATTTTTTCTCGTCCACTCTCTTTACATTTAATAACAAACAAAAAACAAACCCGTGAATTGCTACAAAAAATCCTATATCGAGTTAAAAAAAAAACATTTCCGAGCCAAAGACGGGATCGAAACAAGAATTTCAGAATTGGAAAATGAGTACACAAGTTAATCCTCTCCTACTTGTCATCGATTGGGGTTGATTTTTGTCCAAATATCTCTGTAGGCACTATATCTTCGTGGAGAAGTTCATTTATACGCGAACTAAGTTATATATATATATATATACTATATATATTTTTTGGACTTCGTTTTTAGATCTTTTCCAAAAATTTTTCATTTTTTTTCAATGTATGCTCCCTTGGACAATTTTCGAAGGAATCTATAATATTTTTGCCATTATTTCCTTTTTAACTATCAGAGAAAGACTCTTTAGGATTTAACTTTGAATAATCTCATTTGAAAAATTTCTTAAAATTTTGAACCGAACCTTATTTTTGGAAAAAGTGGTCCGGTTCGGGTTTAGGTTCGAGGGCTCAAAAATGTAAGAGGTTCGGTTCATGGTCCGGTTCGGGCAACCCAAAAAACCCGAACCGAACCGATTGTTATGGGTTCGGTCTCGGAACGGTTTGCAGCCGTGATTTAAACATGAATCTAAAATCATAAAAAACATTGAACGAATTTCACATGATCTTGAAATGCACACGTAATTAAAAAATGAGAAATTGTATTTGAAACAGACGCAACCCTTATCTTAGACACGAACCTACTATGTATAAAATCTCTCGAAGTTCTGTGACCGAGGCCAAAATCTCTACAAATTTCCAGGACATCCCTGTCTATGGTTAATGGATAATTTGGAATTGTTTGCAATGAGATTGTGTGTTCTGTTTTTTTTTTTTATAAAACCTTGATCAACTTAGGCTTAGCCAACAATGATTGCTCTATTTGTATTGGCCAATGCATACTATGCAGCTTGTAATTAAGACTCACCTGAAACTAATAAAGTTTAAGTCGTTGAATATGTATGTTTGTACATACTATTGTATTTATATATATATATATATATATTGTAGCCCAAAAGTAACACCAAAACTTTTCCATATATTGTTATAAATACACATACAATTCGCGTGTGTGTTTGGTTGTGTGCTTTAGTTGCCGCTCTAGAAACGAACTTTAGCAAAATGTAGCTCTTGGCTAGTTCTTTGGCCAATTTATTTGAGCCATTAAAATTGTATGATAAAGCGAGGCCATTAATTGTGTTGCTTAATTTTCGTTTTAACGCATTTCCCCTCTTTTTTGCGTCTAATGTGTTTTTATTTGTAGCAAAAGCATAAAAGAAAAAAATCAATGGATAGACACTGTACACATATTCCCCACAACACACACACACACACACACATTGAAAAAGGGGACAGAGGTCATTGTTGTTGTAATTGCGGTGTCCTAAATGCCAATGCGTGCGAGGGGTGCCCAATACAATTTTTTTTTTATGTTATAGCTACAGCCACCCATTAGCTGATAAATGATATTTGTTTTTCAACTAAGTTATTATTCATTTGATATCCAAAATAATTCTCCAACTTGGAATTTTAAGGCCAAAGGTATATTTTGGCAGAACTAAAAAAACAGGGTAAAGAAATTAATTATAAGTTTTCCACTTTAGGAAAATTGAACTTTTCTCATTCGATAGACTTTAAAAATGTTTTGCATACCTTAGTGGTGGGCAAAGCGCGCCTGATAATATGCAAGTATTAATATAATTTATACTTTTTTTGCGATAATAAAGTTGCGAAATAGTCATTTCATTGCTGAGATATACTTTAGAGTTGTATCGATTTTCGTAAACTAGTTCGAATGAACTATTCATTAAACTTAACTAATGAACTCTCAGTGACTGAACTATATTTATTTTTTTGAACTATTCACTTTTTGACCAATAGTTCATTTTTTTAAACTATAGTTCACTTTATGAATAACTAGTTTATTTTATGAATAACTAGTTCATTTAATAATGAAACATTCGTTTTATAAATAACTTGTTTATTATTTAATAAACTATAGTTGAAAAAATATACTATTGGTTCATAAAATGAACCATAGTTGAAAAATTAAGGTAAATGTTCAGTATGTAACCTTTACGCCCAAAAATTTTTTTTGTATCGAATATCAAGAATTATCAGCAGAACTAAAAGACATTATTCTTTTTAATTGAATTTTAAAGTTTGCGTTTTTACCCATAAATATATGTTGATCACATATGCTTCAGAATATAATTTATATTGGTATTATTTCTCTTATCCATTGTGAAAATGAACGTGTGTACTGATGAAGTATAATTGCACTTCTTTTGGAAGCGCCATCCGAATGGCTCCATTTTTTGGCAACATAATGTCTTCTTTTGAATTGTCCCAAGTGTGAATCTGTCAATTTTATTTGTAGTCCTCAGTATTTATTAATTTTCTTAAGTCTTTTAAAAAACAATACATGAATTTTCCGTTCTCTTAACGAATTTATACGAGATGTCATTTCTCTAAGCTAATAACACAACAAATTAGTTTGCGCCAGAAATTTTTAAAAAAATCGCGATTTTTATATAAATTCATATTATTTTTTTTTATAAAAACCTATAGAATTGTCCCTAAAAACTATGATCGAACTCAATTGGTGGATGATATCCATTTTTAAATGTTTTATATAAGTCCACATCACTCAATGCATTTTCATCTCAGGAAATATTCATGCAATAATTGCCAAGTCCAAGGAAATGGAGTCAAACTAAGTTTGTCAACGATATTTTCTATTTGCTAAGGACTTAATAAATAACAACAATAAAATAATTTCAAATTACACTTTATAGATTTGAAAACACTCTTAATTTCTATAGCTTTATTTTACCCATGAGTAAAGGGTTTCCTATCTCCTGGAAGAGTCTCTTTCGCACTATTTTTTTTAAGCAGCAGGAAGAATCTCCGGAAAGAAGTGACTATTTTTATCCCCAAGAAGATACGTTTTATAATCTCCTAAAAGAAACGCTTTCTTATCCTTTCGAAGGCACTATTTCTATTCTCAAAGAAGTGACTTTTTCTTATCCCCAAAATGACACGCTTTCTTATCACCAAAAAGAAACACATTCTTATTTCCCATAGGAAACGCTTTCTTACCTCCAAGAAGTGTCCCAGAGTGGCAAACTTCTTTCCGAAGTGAGATCAGAATGCGATAGGAATGCGATATCGCTAGAGTGAAGCGAATCGCATTCTTTTCTTCCGCGATAAAAAAGTAAATTAGATAGTTTGAGAAGATTCAGTTTCTCATGTCTTACTGTCCTTAATGCTGCTGCCAACTTAAGGATCGATAGTTATTGATTATTTGTATTACATTTTGGTATAGCATACTTTTTGGGTGCTAGCAAACGCACATGTTCATTTGACTGCAGCAACCCTCGCATATGAGAGCGTACTAGGTTGAAAGGACATGGCTATCTAGCATAAATTGAATTTCATAAAGGATACTTTTATGTCCATTATATATTTATACACACACACACACACACACATATAGAGACTGTGGCAGGCGGATGTTATGTGGCCTGGCACAGTGGAGAAGGCATTGACCATTGATGATGGTGGAGCCATCACATAAGCAGAATTCGGGGCGCTCATATCTTAACGTCTTTCATTTATATATACATATGTATGTACATATGTATGATTTTTATTGTTATTGTTTTGTCCTTTTTATGATGTTGCACGTATCGCTGTAACTTTTCCCTGTGTGTGTGTGTGACTGTAGCCAAGATAAATACACTAGAAGAAGCAGAAAATCGAAAGGAAAACGAAAAAAATGAAACAATAACGAAACGTGTGTGGTGAGGGGGGGGGGGGGGGAGAAACTCCCGTCATGTGTATACGGTTATAATTGGGTGGCATACCCGACGCTGAGGGGTGGCCTGACTTGGGTTTTCACCCCCAAAAGCGCTACTCATTTTTTTTTGTTCGCCCTGCTTTTGTTGATTTAAGCGCTGATATTGTGGAATGGGTGTGGGTGTGCGTGCATGTGGCTGTGTGGGTGCGTTTTTAAGGGCTGCTCTTGTTTGCTGACGAGTTTTCTTCGTCCTCCCCTACTTCTGCCTGTGTTTGTGGTTGTAATTTGAAGCCCACAACAGAAACAACAACCACACGAACAGGAACACAAGGGTTTCCTTCTGAAACTTTATGGATTATGATGATATACACATAACTTTATGTAATAACCACTTCCTATGGTGGGCGTTTTACGTGCTGCTGATTGGTGGGTTGGCTGCGCCAACAAATTCATAATTTGTGTGGTTAGCTTTCTTCGCTACCGACAAAATGGAGTTTGTTTAATATAAGCTCAGCTACAAATTACGTTTTTACCAATTTAAGGATATTTTAGGAAACGGTTTTAATTTTTTATTTGTTAAAAATTACAATATTTTGTGTCCATATGCTTATAAGAAGATCTTTCCTCATTCCCCAATTCGCTTGAATTGCTTTTATTTTTTACGGATTTTCTCAGCTCCCACTTTTTTTTCCGTATTTTTTATTCTCTTTGAACTGGACATTGCTTACACTTGTCTTGGTCTGTGTTCCTATGTATGTATATAAATGTGTGTGTATGACTGTGCACATTTTCTTTTTTTTTTTTTTGCAGTTTGCTTCCGGTAGTTTTTCAGCATTTTCTACAAAAAAGTAGATTTATTATAAGCTCGCACATATACAGCAAAAGCAAAGGAATGAGGCAGTGAGAAAGAGAGAGAAGAGATAGTAAGATTCAATGTATGTGTAAATGTATGATTGTATGTATGTATGTGTAGAAGGAAGTTTGCTACGTGAACTACTCTTATGGTGAAAGAACGTGACTTGATACAAGCAAACTTGCACATGACTTTGTATGTATGTATGGATATATAGAAATATATATACAGGGTTGCCCATATTCGACGGACCCATGTTTTTTTTTAAAAATCAAAGAAAAAAATAAAAATTTGGCGGTTGGCAATCTTAATCATTTAATTTGTTCCAAGTAGATTTGTTTACATTAATTTTTGAATATGATATCTCTCAAATGGCCGCCTCTGGCGTTGATGGCGTATTGTGCCCTTTTTGCAGCATTTTCCATCGTTTTCGCCAACATTTCGGCCGGAATAGCGGCTATTTCTTCACGAATGTTGTCCTTGAGCTCTTCTACGGTCCTTGGCTTGTTAACGTAAACCTTTGACTTCAAATATCCCCACAAGAAGAAGTCAGGCGGCGTCAAATCGGGCGAACGCGGTGGCCAGTCCAAATCACCACTTTTCAATTTCTTCAGAAAATCGATTGTTATGCGACTTGTGTGCGGTGGAGCGCCGTCTTGTTGAAACCAGAACTGCCTCATACGCTTTCGACGAATAATTGGCATCACAAAATTGGTCATCATGTCGCGATAACGCTCCTGGTTGATGGTAACAGCATGGCCATTTTCATTTTGGAAGAAAAACGGCCCAATGACCGTTTTCGCACTAACGCCGCACCAAACTGTGACTTTTTCGTCATGAAGAGGCACTTCTTGAATCTCCTGAGGATTTTCAGTGGCGTAAATACGGAATTTTGCGTATTTAAACGCTTCAATGGTGTTCTTGAAATGGGCCTTTCGACATTTTTTGATTTTTTTAAAAGCACGTTGAGTTTTCACAATTGACTTGTTCTGTTGAATGTAAATTTCAACTATTTCAGAGCGCTCGCGTGGCGTGTATTGTTCCATGGTAAAAATCTGCTTGGACTGACGCTTCAAACGCGGTATGTCATTAAGCGATCTGACATCTCTGTCAAAAGTTATGGCGTTGCCAGATGGGTCCGTCGAATATGGGCAACCCTGTACTTACATATAGGTAGGTAAGTCTGTTCGTATTCTTAAATATAGCAAAAGGCGACCAATTCGGTATGATCAGTTGCATGATGCGCTTGAAAAGCAATGTTTGTCGATTCTTTTACTTAAAAGTTTAAAGCTGAAGTGGTTGGCTTATCTTTAGATGTATTGCATTAAAAACAAATTAAAATTAACTTATTTAAAACTACACTGTGAAAAATAAATCCGACACAAAACAGTTACAAAATAGAGGTGGAAAAATCTCTCATACTTATAAATGGCTTTTATTAAGGTCGTCGAGAAAAATGATTCATTAGGAAATGCCACAAAAAACCCATGCTTAAAAGAATAATGGCTACCGAGCTTTAAGACTCTAAAATATTTTTTATAAGTTTTTTACGTGAACTAACTATTGGCTCTCTCAATGTATTTTCGAAAAGTCGTTAGCAATTGCAGTTATAAAGAAAATATTTAGCGCCTGACGGATGAACAAATTCGGCAATTTACACAGACATAAGACGAACGCATGCTGAGCCCTTCAGCAAGAGAGCAAATAATTTTTCAGTCGCTGACCAGCGTTCGATGAAGTAGGTCAGAGGCGCTTTGCGTCGCATTATATTCGCACACCACTACACTCTCACTTTTTCGCCTTGCTCTTGCTGACAAACGCTTGTACAGTTTACAGCCTAAGCAATGTCAAGATTTTTGTCTTGAAGAACCTTGAACATAATGGAATTAAGCTGAAAAGTTTTTCTTAGCGCCGTTGCTGTTACAGATATTTTTGAAAATAGTTGCAGTACAAAAGGGTAGATAATATTTTCGAAGCTTACCAGATGGGAAATAAAAACTAAGACTTTATTAACATTTATGAATTTCGAAAGGTGCCATATTCACCATAACTCCTCACAAACTTTGCTGGGAAAACCTTGATAACGACCAACATTATACAAATTTGCCAGACTGACAGCCAAGTTCCATTTGAGGCTCATACAGGTCTGACCGTGTAAGCGCTAGTGGAAAAGGTGAAAATGAATATTTTTATACCTTTTTTTCATTTGTTTTTCCAATTTTTTTTTAATGCAAAACGAAACCAGAAGGAGAAGAAGAAAAAAGCGAACGAAGGCAAAAACAAATTCGCCACAAACTAAATGTGTTTGTGGCGTTTGATAGCGTCAGCAAACTGATTCCCCCCATCTCACCTTCCCCAGGTGCCCGGGCGAGAAGCGCGAGCAAACCAAGTAAATGAAAAAAAAGGAGAAAAAAAAATTAATTTTATCCTTTCCATTTCCGTTGTTGCGTGTGCGGTTTTCCGTCTCTGTCTAAGTGAAGGCGTTCCATACCCATTCTCCTATAGTTTTTGCATTATTTTTTTTGTTTCTTTTGTTATAAATCTTGAGGTTGAGCACTCCAGTGGACGCCATTTTTTATTTTTCACCTTCCTTCAGCCTCCACCTGCTTTGTACGTGTGTCCGCCAAGCGGTGCTTATTTTTCAATACTGTCAGTTCCTACGGTCAGCAAATGTCGCTGGGGAGTGGGTGAAAGGGATGAGACAGCCGGCTAGCCAGCTTCAAACAAAGGGTGAAGGATAAGGAAACGATGGAAGGTTGGAGTATATGTTTGAATGTATGTTAAATCTGTGAAATAATTTATAGAAGTATCAACCAAAATGGACAGTGCTAAGGGGTTTCTTTTTTTATCGAACTTGCTTTTTTATTATTGAGAAATTTTGGCTGGAGATGAGGAGGGAATCGAATTCAGAGCTACTAGAAAATTATAGATATATCCACGTGGATATCGATACATATTGAGATAAATATGTTAATCCTGGTAGTGTGATAACTATCAGATTATTCAATATTATTTTGAAAAGTAATTTTTACTGAAAAATCATTTTTTTCTAGCTCCATATAGCCACGCTGGAATGATAACGTCCCATATTTTTAATAGTTCTTTTTTGAAACGGCAGTCCAAAAAATTGTTTTTTTTTCGTAGATCGAAAACGACTATCCTTTTGCGAAACATAGGAAAGGCACTTCAAGCAACCATTTTTTTGTTGCTAAAGCAATCTAAGCAAACTATTTTTCCCTGATTTGAAAGAAATCTCCAAGCGCTAAACACTTCTAAAGTTGCATAAGTAATATATAAACGAGAAGGCAAAGCTAACTTCGACTGTGCCGAAGTTTTGATACACTTGAAAAACTTTACTCCAACTGATTTAACTGAAAAAATATATATAGGATATAGATATCAGATTTTTAAAATTTTTAAATCATTGATAATAAAAATTTGACACCATAAAAAAATCTTTTCTTAGTAAAACACATTTTCCGACCGATCGGTCCTATGGCAGCTAAATGCTATAGTCATCCGATTTTGATAATTTTTTTCAAACTTATGTGAAAGCATATAAAACTAATATATACCAAGATTGGGGACGCTACGATAAAAAACAAAAAAGTTTTTCTCACTAGAAGTAGTTTTTTGACTGACAGTTTATATGGCAGCTATATGCTATAGTCATCCGATTTTGATACATTTTTTCAGAATTGTGTGGAAACATATAAAACAAATATATACTACGATTGGAGACGCTACGATGGAAATCAAAAAAGTTTTTCTCACAAAGACTTATTTTTCGACCGATAGTTCCTATGGCAGCTATATGCTATAGTGATCCGATTTTGATATATTTTTCCAGAATTATGTGGAAGCATATAAAACTAACATGTACCAAGATTAGTGACGCTACGATGGAAAACAAAAAAGTTTTTCTAACTAGAACTAGTTCTTAGACCGATCGTTCCTATGGCAGCTATTCCATATATAGTCATCCGATCGGTTCCGACAATTCTGCATATGTGCTCGTAGCTTTAAAACTGAGACTCTAAACAAAAAAAAACGACGACGGACAAGCAGAACTAGCTCGTCGTCCTGACAAGAAATATATAGTTTATGGGGTGTATTTCTATGCGTTACAAACTCGGCAAAATTAATATACACTTTTCAGGGTATAAAATATTGGATATAATACAGATATTTAAAATAAACATGAAATAAAATGTGACACCAAAAAAATCTTTTCTTGTAAAAATATTACATCTCTATACTTATATTGTTTTAATTTTACTTGAAAGCAATAAAATATAACCAAATTGCCGCTATAAAAAAAAAAAATCGCGAAGTTGACGACTTTATATCATCCGTTTTTGAAAAACTTTCTAAAAGGCTTGAGAAAAACACAGGCGCGCGCAAACTATTCTCCTTCACTTCTTTTTACTCCTGTCTCCAAAATACTTTCACAAACAACTTTCACATATAACTGTTCACTTCCAATACTTAAATCCACCCACGTCTCACCCCTACTTCCCCTTTATGCGATCATTTAAGCAAGTTGACCTTAAAACTTTTAATAATAACGTTTCGGCTTTTTCTAAATCGGTCCGAATAGTACTGGATGCCAAAGGTTGTAATAAGTGCTTTTTTGTGCAGCACTCAACGAGTAAGTAAGCCACTGAACCGTGGCTCAGTAAACTCTTAAAATCATGTTATGAACCAAACTGTACCGAACCAGCACAAATTCCCTAATTTCTATTTAGTTCAATAACGAATACCTTTTTTCTTTTACTCAAATTATTCTTTCTACTTATTTCGGATTAATTTATAAAATTCATCAAATTGTTCTTAAGAGAAGAAACCAAATATAATTATTTTCTTGGGTTATCTAAGGTAAACATTTATCCACCACTCAACTCAACTCCATTCGCTGCCACTGTCATTTCTTTGTCTCGCATCTTCATTTGTTGTGACTGTCAGACAAAACGTCTCTTCAGTCATTAAACCCTTTCCCTCACTTTGCCATCCCAACGCCTTCCCCCTTAGTTGAAAGGCATAAAATTATGTGCGCCAGGCTAAAATTTTAATTCCAAATTTGAATCTTAGCTTGGGGGCCAAAAATTTTCTTAATTTGCCCCCAAATCCAGACAGTAGACGGCGACATTATCGCGACAAAGACATCTCCAAGACCGGGGGGGGGAAGGCATTTTTCTTGGCTTATGCCAAAACGACATCAAAAAGTGCCTCCGGAATGTGGGCGGAGCTGGAGTAGATGGTGAATGCCTAGGCGTTTGCCATTTGAGAGACAGGATGAAATGTCCGGATGGCTGGAAAGGGTTGCTATCTTCATAATGACTTTGAAGTGTCAAACAATTTTGGATTGTCTTTTTGGCAAGGTGAAAATTAAAATTTGAACTTTTTGAAGAAGATATAATTATAATTTAATTGACATCAAATTGCCGCTTAGATTGCAAGTGGAATGAGCTTTTAAGAATAACCCAATGTTGTCTCCAACTATTTCTGTGAATTTAATATGCTGCTCAGGCAGGCAGCAACTTGAAGAACTTCCAAATGGACAACATAAAAAAGAGAGAAAAAAAGAGGGTTGAACAAAAAACTTCTGCTCAGGTCACTTGTCCAAGGAAAATCAATTTAATTTTTACTCATGTTCAGGGCCAGGCGAAAACATGAGATAGCCCGAAGGAGGGAAATTGTTGTTCGGCCTGCCTGAGGTGGAAATTTCACTTAAGTCACTTTGAACTTTTTTTTTCCGAACGCAAAATGTGGAGAAAGTTAAGTCTGAAGTTAGTGGCTAGTTTTTCCCTTAGGGAGTGGCCATTAGTGTGGCATATTTACATTTTGTCCATTTGTATGAGATGTGACCAAGAAAATGGTGGGAAGACACTTGTAAGGGGTCTGTAGTCAACATGATCCCCAGTCAAATATCTTCAGTTTTAGTGAATTTTTGAGGGGTTTTTTGGCAGGTGTTTACATAGGGTAGTTCTGAATGGCAAAGAAAAACTTTTCTCAGAACTTAAATTAAATTGTTATAAGCCCAAAAATGCTGCGGTAAATCAAAATCAGTTGGCCCCATATTATTACAATATCTGAGTCTAACTCAAAGTCATTTTAAATACTTAAAAAATAATTACAACTCTTGGTCGTCAGCCGTCAGGCCGATCAATATGCATCTTTTGTGCCGCGAAGTGAATCCTGAATCGACATCTAAACAGCTCATGCGTTTTTTAGATGTATGAACTCGATCTGCGAACGGCATCAAAAATGTATGGTCGTAACTGCATACACTGTCGGAAGTGTGAATATGAGTATACTCCCGGAAAAGCTACTATGGGGAAAATTTTGTTTTTCATCCGATTGACTTGAAATTTGGTTTGTAAGTAAAGTAAGCGAAATAATTGGACACCTGTTTCCCAGATTTCGGAAAATCCGCCCACAAGGAAAATGGCCGGAAAATTCTTCATGGAAAAAACTATTTTTCATCCGATTGACTTCAAACTCGGTTTGTGAGGATGGTAAGCAGAATAATTAGACTTGAGATTTTCCGATGATGGAAAATGCGGCCGAAAAGTCGGGAAATTCCCGGAAAATTCCATATGGAAAAAACTGTTTTTCATCCGATTGGCTTCAAATTCGGTTTGTAAAGATAGTATGCTAAATAATTAGACATGTGATTTTTCGATTGTGGAAAATCCACCCACAAGGAAAATAGCCGGAAAATTCTTCATGGAAAAAACTATTTTTCATCCGATTGACTTCAAACTCGGTTTGTGGGGATGGTAAGCAAAATAATTAGACATAAGATTTTCCGATGTTGGAAAATGCGGCCGAAAAGTCGGGAAATTCCCGGAAAATTCCATATGGAAAAAACTGTTTTTCATCCGATTGGCTTCAAATTCGGTTTGTAAAGATAGTATGCTAAATAATTAGACATGTGATTTTTCGATTGTGGAAAATCCACCCACAAGGAAAATAGCCGGAAAATTCTTCATGGAAAAAACTATTTTTCATCCGATTGACTTCAAACTCGGTTTGTGGGGATGGTAAGCAAAATAATTAGACTTGAGATTTTCCAATGTTGGAAAATCCGCACGAAAAGTCGGAAAATTCTATATGGTAAAACCTATTTTTAATCCGATTGGCTTCAAAATCGGTTTGTGAACACATTATAGAAAATAATTATACATTTGATTTCTCGGTGGTAGAATTTCTGCCCACTGGCAAGAATAATGGTGGGCGTATTTCGGTTCAGTGACAATGGCTATTTGTGAGCCGATCTGAATAAAATTCGTTTTGTAAGATCTAGGGTCAGAATAAATGGAAACACGTGTTTTTTATTTCGGGAAGTTCACTGCAAAGGTCGGATTATGGGTGCGGGGGTGGGTTTTTAGCCGATATGTATTAAATTTGGTTTGAAAGCTCTATGGGCCAATTAAATAGGATAAAGTTTTAAGCTTTGCGCATACTCACCCTCAAGGTCGGATAATGGGTGACGGGGGTGGTTTTAGCGTTTGTACGCTTAACGGGCCAAGTAGGTGGAAAATAATTTTCTCATTTCTGATGGTCGGAAAATGGGGGCGGGGGTGGTATCATTGCCAACGTTTTTTTCATTATTTTGGCGGCTATACTGATGGTGGCGAAGCGAAGCGCGCCGGGTTATATGCTAGTATATATGAGTGCGAATCCTGCTTAGTTGCTTAAAACTTATTGGTATTATTTTTACATTTTTGTCATTGTATCTTAACTGCTCCTTTGAATCGATTACATTTTTCAAATATATTTCAAATGGTACAACGGCCATACGCTTAAGATGCAAACAAAATGGGGCACTTGGTACATGAAGATGAAATTGAAAAACCTGAACAAGCCAATGACAAGGGAATGGGGGTGGAAGGGAACGGTTGAGCACTTACATGACATGACAATAACTTTGACTTGACCATTCGACCGTTGCTCATATCTGCTCCAACCATTCGGGCTTGTCTCTGTCTGTCTGTCAGTCTGGTTGTTTGTTTGTGCTGCAGCTTGGTCAGCTGCCACAGACAGGTACACACACATACATAGTTTTTAGTCCATTCAGTGCTAAACAAAGAGAAATATTTATGCGTTGACCAACTTGCACTCTAGCTCCGATTACGAACCATAGCCTGCGGGTTGCTCAGAATGCTTGAAAGCCAAAAATTCCAAATTCAAATCCAATTCCAAATCAAAGCTGGTCCAAAAGAAACTCCCCTCCTGACTGCTTGCACTTCCACCCCTCTCGCTGCCGTTTATGATGAAAAATGTCCAAAATTACATTTCAGTCCTCTTTTTTTTGGGTTGGCCCGAAAGGGTCAGTGCGAGTCCAAGACTCGACTGGACTCGAGTTCGGCATTAATATTTAATAATACGAATTGTTGATTGAAACATTTCGAACAACAACAACAACAACAAATTGTTCATCTGGCTTGTACATGTCCCATTTCGTCACTTAGATAGAAACTTTGATTTTATTTGTTTATGGGAAATTGAATTGGGAATAATTCATTGGGAGAGGTTTTCCATTTGGGAAATGCACAAGAAGAACAAAATTTCATTTCAGTAGGCTGGGAAGCTAGTGACAAAAGTAACAAATCGGTTGTGATGTGTCCAAATTAAGTTGCAATTCATCGTACTAAGGTACTAAGTCGCGCTTTCATCACCAAAAGATTTTTCGATTATATTGATATTGATGCAATTAAGCATTTGCATTTAACCGATGATTGCAGTTTTGAAAAATTTTAAATACAATATTAAAAAAAAGAAAAATATCAATTTAATCTTGGCTGATAAATTTTATGATAATTTTATAAATATCAATTTTTCATATCATTTGATAGAAGGATACAAGATTTACTTAAACCTACTAGATTATTAATTTTGATAAGATAATAAATAAATCGAGAAAAAGGAAAAGAAATAAATTTTATTATAAAATTACACCATAAAAAATATAAATAGTTAACGTTTGCCCAAGTTTCGTGCTCCTGCGTTGGAACGTCATTCAATTCTGTAAAATCGAGTTCCCGATTATACAGACAAGTAATGTTTGTTAACAACAAAAATGTTTGAAATTTCTTTCATTTAAAGGTATCGCCGCAAAATATGAAGATCATAATCAATATTTATTCGGGGACCATATTTATAGTAATTTATCACTTCTAATATTTTTTTTTTTTAAAAAAATGCCACTTTGATCTTTAAACATATTATTTTGATATGATCGAAAATATCAGTTTGAATTTTCAATCGATATTTTATGAAAAATGTCTTTCGACAATATTTTCTGTGATTGTGAAATATGAGATGTATTTTTCGAATTTGCGGCGGGAACTTGTCTATCGTTCATCTGATAAGAAAATGATGTATGGCGGATTGATAGGTATTGATGATTAAAATATATGTGTAGAAGGTTTGAACAGTATATTTTCAAAATTGTGGGAGATATGAGGTTTTTTTCAAATTGAGGGGGCGGGAAGGGGCGTGGCAAAAATTTGAAACAAACTTGATCTGTGTGCAAACAATACAAGTCTACTCTGAAAAAATGGTAGCTCTAGCTCTTATAGTCTCTGAGATCTAGGTGTTCATACAGACGGACGGACAGACGGACAGACGGACAGACGGACAGACGGACAGACGGACAGACGGACGGACGGACGGACGGACGGACAGACGGACATGTCTATATCGACTCGGCTATTGATCATGAATATCAAGAATATATATACTTTATGGGGTTGGAGATGCTTCCTTCTGCCTGTTACATACATTTGCACGAACTTAGTATACCCTTTTTACTCTATGAGTAACGGGTATAAAAACAGTTTATTTTCTAGGATCCGTTTGCTTGGGAATAATGAACTTAAATATGTATTGCCTACCTTTTGGGGCGGCTAGGAAATTACGAACTATAATTTATATTGCATACTTGTAGGGGCCAAATGTCCAAAGGCATTAAGAACTGACATTTGTATTGCGCACATTTTAGGGCAGCCGGCATAGAGACGAGAGGATGATGTGTCTGACGCAGACCCGGCCAGCTCATAGCCACTGGGGGCCGAGCGCATTCGTGTTTTCACACAGACGCTAGCCGAAGTCATGTCTGTGTGAAGAGGTGAGCACAGAAAAACTTGATTTTACAAGTGAGTTGGATGTCTACTTTGACAGTTACCAACACAATCTCATATTTCAGTCCTCTCCATTTGGCCGGCCCTGGTCTGACGGTTTATACACCAACCCAGCAAAGTTATAAAGATTGTTTTTAAATAAAGAGATGGCTTGATCGGAAAAACAAGCAAAGTCGCTTATATTGCGTTTGAGCCAAAATGAGATTGAACTTTTATTACTGGTAATTCCTAAGGGGTTTTTTTCCCCTTTACCGAGTGTTTTATGAGTGTTTTTACAAAATTTTTTGGGGGGAAAAATATTAGTTTTTTCAATTTGGGTTTTTTGTTTTGTGTTGCTAATTAATTAAATAGGAAAATAAAAAAAAAAGTTTGGAATTCGAGGGCTGTTCAAAAAGTTATCGGCCTGCCAATTAAGGCCTCAAAAAAAAAAGGTGTAGAGGTGGTGGCCATGATTCCGGGACTCCAGGTTATCGGAATTGAAAACGGTAAATGAGGTTATGATCAGAATTGATGTGATTCTGGCCCGTACCTCAATCATAAAAAAAACATTTTTTTTCTAAAATTTACAAACATTTAAAAAAAAAATTAGATTTTCGACGTTTTTTTTTGTTGTTTAGTGAAAAAAAATAGTAAAAAATTTTTTTATCTTCATGATTGAGGTACGGGCCAGAATTACATCAATTCTGCGTCGATTGCAACATGGCTCATCAAAATCGGTTCAGTAGAACTGGCCCAATCATGGCTACCAGGTCAAAAAACGTGGTTTAGAGAAAAACGCGGTTAAAGTTTTCAGCAACGTTGAAAATACTCACATTGGCAAGAACATTGCTCTACAAAAACGGATATATCTGCTAAACTCTTTCGAATAATTGAAAATGGTTTAAAGGAGATGAAAGGGGAATGTTCAAGCTGTAATAATAAGGCAAAACAAAAAAATCGAAAAAAAATATTTTCAAAGGTAGAAGACCCCCTTAACTATTTTTTCCCAACAGATAAGAAACTTTGTTCGCCTTGAAAATATAATACCTGAAAATATCTTAAAAATATATAATTTTTTTAACTTCATTTCAAAATTCATGTTAACCATTTTACTACATCAAAAAATGAGCTTTATACAGTAAAAAATCATTTCTTTACTGTATTGCTTTAAAGTGTCTGAATAAGCAAACAAAGGCAACTTTTAGTCGACCAAATGTTGATTTTATTTCTTTTTTTTTCAAATCAAAAATAAATCAAGCTTGGTGGAAAATTAAAATTCCGGTGCAAATTGTATTAAGAGCAGAAAGCAAGCTCAACAAACAGCGGGAAACATTCCAATCACCCATCAAAAGGACATAACGATAATTAATAGAATTTGCTTAGGGAATACATAATGAGCGCTCCCCGCATGTCCCCCTCTATCCACAGCGGCAAACGACAACTTTCTATTTTTATTATTTTTCGATTTCGCTTGTGTTGTTTTATTATTAACATTTTCATTCGAAGGTCCGATGCTGGGATGGTCCTTCAATTGACATTTTTCTTCTTTTTTTTTTTTTTGGGAAACAAACAAACAAACAGACAGACAGAAGTGGTGAGTGGGGGGTTGGGGGCACAATGTAAGTGTAATAAAAATTAACATTAATTCAGACAACAAGAAGGAACGAAAAAATTCATATGAAACGAGCGGCAGAGCTGAGGAATTTTAACAAGAGAAATATGTAAATTGTCTTGTAATAAAAATGTCCGGCCCCTGCCCCCTCCATCTTTTTTTTAAGCAGACTTATCTGCAAATATAAATTTTATGAAACATTCCCCCTTAAAAGGAATCGCAGCAAGAGAATTAAAAAATACAGTGAGAAGAAAAACAAAAAAAAAAAAAACACAAAATAAGGCCCAAAGACTGCGGCGTGAGGAAAAAGTTATATCCCTGCAGGACATTATTTTAAATACTAATCCGCATCAGTTTTCATTTGGATCTTTCTGTGCTGTGTGTTTGTATGTATGTGTCACCAACCCCGGGATATCATCCGGGCAACGTGACTGCCATCTTTGTTTTCTGCGCCGTTACATAAATTCAGATGTTATCCTAAACGCGCAGCATGCACGTTATTAAAATAACGTCAGGCCCAGCACCAAAGACAACCGGAAGTTTACAAATGAAAAAATAACGTCTCTGGGTATGCACGTAGCATCAATTAGGGAGTTTGCCAAGAGAGGGAGAGAGTAGGGTACAATGTAAATTAAAATCTATATAATCGATGCCAATATTCATTAACCATGTCACTGAAGCCATGGCGTATACTTAATCCAGCAAAGATTAAAGTTAAATGCAGGCTGCATATTGGCTATGAATAATACTTCTTGGCAAAGAATACCAACATTCACGCATAGATAAATTGCTTTTTGTGAGTTTAAACCAAACTCGTCGTTTATTGTTGTTACTACCACTAATGTCCGTTGCTTATGCTGCTTATTGTTTCGAAATGTAAATCGTTTTGGTTTTCGCTGATAAAGCAAGCACCAGTAAATGCCCCCAAACCTGAGTCCCGATAATGGGGTTAACCCCACTCGATGTGTGTGCCCCGTTACCCAACCGAAAAGGAGCGAACGTTTTGTTTGCCCCTTTTAGTTGGCATTTGGCGTACTTCTAATCCAAATTTGTGGTCTCCGGGTCATTTGGCCATTTGAATTAGCAGGCAATGATTGCATTGACCATATACAATTTGCATAGATAGCACCATAAATGGATTTAGTGCACTGAATCGCTTGGATTTTTAATTTAATGAAAATAAATGTCTTGGGATACTCGGTAAGAACGAAGCTCTTGACGAGATGCTAGCCAACAAATTCAAAAACAAAGAAAAAAACCGTAGGCCACAGAGGAATTTGAAAACAGTCATTACAGTTATTCGGAAACCTTCGAAATATGCTCTGAATTTGTGTGCTGTAATATACACTTTGTAAGTACATGAACATCTAAAAAAAAACCTGTTCTATTTTCAAAAAAATCGGTAGAAATGAGTTCCAAAGAATTAGAATCTAAAAACTTAGGTTCAGGCCTTTAACAACACAAACAAAGCAATGTTCCTCCGATATTTGACCAAAAAACGGGAACGAGAGTCTCTATGTATCGAAGAGTGAATCAACGGCATTGCTTTAATACATTAAAAATCTAAAAGTTTTGAAAAAAGCAGGGACCGTAAATAATGATAAATTTGTAGTAGCCGCAAAAATATATGAATTTACCTGTGGGGTTCTTTTTCGATAATCTATGGAAATCCGCAATGATTTTTAAATGGTTGATTTTTAAATATATTCATCAATGATAATGATTATTTTTAATTTTTATCTTTTGACTCAAATCATATATAATTATTTCCTGAGTGAAAAAATATCAAAATCAAATATAACGATTATTTTCTGAGTGATAAAATAAAAATTTTTCAAAAAAATAATGATTATATTGTGATTTTTCATTTTTCAACTCAAGATATGTCACTCAAGGTCGGATTATGACTCTCTGAAAAGGAGCTGTGGCGAAATTGCTACACATCCCTTTGGAGAGTAGTAATCGAACCTTGAGTGATATTTTCAACGAAAAATAAAAATCAGCAAAATGATCATTATTTTTGATATTTATTTTTCACTCAGAAAATAATTATTATACTTGATTTTTTCAAACTCCAGGAAATAATCATTATGGTTTGAGTAAAAAATTAATAATCAAAAATAATCATTATTTTCGATTGAAAAAAATAAATAACAAAAATAATGATTATTTTGTAATTTTTATAATTTCACTTATAATGATTACAGTCCCTGGAAAAGTCAACAAGAAGTAGAAATTGGAAAAAATTTAGTTGGAAATCTTTAAGACCTTTTTTTTGAAAAAGTGTTTGCACACCTCAGAGAAAAAATCAACAGATCGTGCTTGATATCAAGCAATTTGTGTCAGAAGTTCGACAAAACAGAATATTCTTGGATCCAAAAAGAAAATACTGAAATTAAGCATGAATTTTGAAGCTTGATCTGCTCGGTCTTAAATTTAGTCGGCTTCATTTCAAGCATGATTTATTCTCGAATTCAAGAATAGATCTTCTTGAATGTAAGCATTTTAGAACAAAGTTGCCAGAGAGCAAGAGAACGAAATGCTCTAGTTTTGAACGCCTCACCCTCTTGCTACCAAACTCAAATCGAGCGCACAAGTCTTCTCGATTTCAAGCAGATTTCTTCTTGAAAATTCAAGACGAAAAAAAACTAAATTGAAGCCGATTTCAGTCTTGCCTAATCGTGCTAGATTTCTCTGGGTGCATTGTGATGGACAACAAAACATGTGTAAAAACGGACTTCAACAGATTAAGCGCCCCTTAATTTTATACTGTTCAGAAAGATAATACCAATAAATTCCACCAATTCAAGTTCGAAAATGTAATCAGAAGATTTTGACATAGGATTTTGTAAGCGCCGATATTAACATGAACTATTTAAAAAAACAGTTTTTACAATTGTATCGTAAAAACAATATAATAACAATATTTTAGACAGATCTGGATACCGAAAAATATGCCCGTTGATCTCGAGCTTTGCTAAATGAAAAAAATTTAGTTTTTTCAAAAGGAGAGCAACCCAATTGCACCAGAGCTTTGACCAATATATCGATATTGGGCATTTGCCGAATGAAATTTTAAAAAAGGATATTGGAGTTGATGAAAATCTTAGCGACATTTAAAAAATACTGCGAAATGTGGCAAGTCAAAACGCTGAAACAAAAGATTGCAAATTTTAATGAAAGAGATAAAACAAACAATTCTTTCTTAAATAAGGGAATGCTGTTTTCTCAAAAAGTTTTGGCAATATTTAAAGTAAATATAATTATCTTGAATACAAAATCAAAATTAATCAAATTGGAGTAGAAATCTTAAAGTTATAAGCAAAAGAATGCGTGCAGTTTCTTTTCGGTACAGTCCTTACAAGACCAAACTTAACTTTCCCCCATTTATATACACTTGCAAAGGGCTTCTTCTTTTTACTGCACGCAGAGTCTGCAGTGTCTTTTTATACACTTGAAAAGTGTATATTAATTTTGCCCAGAAGTTTGTAACGCATAGAAATATTCATTTCCGACCCCATAAACTATATATATTCTTGATCAGGACAACAAGCTGAGTTCATTTCCGCTTGTCCGTCCGTCCGTCCGTCTGTCCGTCTGTCTGTCCGTCTGTCTGTCCGTTTCTGTCTGTTTCTACGCGAACTAGTCTCTCAGTTTTAAAGCTATCGAGCTGAAATTTTGCACAGAGTCTTTCTTTTTCTTGCCCAACTAATATGTCGGAACCGGCCGGATCGGATGACTATATCATATAGCTGCCATAGGAACGATCGGTCTAAGAACAAGTTCTAGTTAGAAAAACTTTTTTGTTTTAAATCGTAGCGTCCCCAATTTTGGTATATGTTAGTTTTATATGCTTACACATAATTCTGGAAAAATGTATCAAAATCGGATCACTATAGATATAGCTGCGATAGGAACGATCGGTCGAAAAATAAACTTTTTGATTTTCATCGTAGCGTCTCCAATCGTAGTATATATTTGTTTTATATGTTTCCACACAATTCTGAAAAAATTTATCAAAATCGGATGACTATAGCATGAACTGCAAATACCCTTGGTCATTCGTTCAGTTCAAATGAATCTCAAGCTCGTCCAAATAATTGCTTTCTGCTAATTAATTTGTTATTTTGACTTACTCTTCATTTGCCTTCGTTCTCTGAGTGTTTTTTTTTTATCCTTAGGCTTATTTGGCTATTAACGACAAGCTTTCTATGTAGGCCCCCGTAATGGCTGGGCATGGAATGGATAATTAAATAAACGCCGAGAAAAACCCATCTACGTTTTAATGAAAATTGCATTTTAATTTCCATAAGCGACAATCTTCTTTCCCCTCTCTCTCTCTTTCTGTCTAATTAATTGCCCCATCCTGCGAACCTTCATAATTTCACCAGCAAAATGACCAATGCGGCTTAAAATAATTGCCCAGTTGGCTTTAAATGGATGGTGGGGCATCCTAAACAAAAGGAACAAAAAAAAAACAAAGCACTGAACAAAAAATGGCCACTCTGAAGTGTCCGTTTTTTTTCGGCTAGCTGTCGCTCACGTAGGCAGTGTCCATGTAATTAAATTAAAATGGAAAATTTACTCGTACTGTGGATTAAATTAATTTTCATTTGCATAAGTTTGCTGCTTCCCCTCGCTCGCCTCTCTCAATCTCTCTTTCCGTCTGTCTTTGAGCCCTCGTTGATTCATTAATTCCTTTCATTATGCCATTTATTGCTGAATTTGCTAGAAATGTGCCTTCAGTTTTATTTTCTGGCCCCTGGCCTCATGTATGGATGTTTTTTTTTGTCTACTTTTAGGAATCCATCAAAAATAAACCAGATACGAAAGAGCCGAAATATTAAATATTTTTGGTATTTAAAATTTTTATTTGCAATCTCTTGCGGATTTCTTAAGAATTATCCTTGCAGAGAATGTGTTGTTTGATAGGGTGATTCGCCCGTCTTGTCAGGTAAGTCGATTTCTATATTTGACTCAATCGGTCACTCGCACCTACATATTACGCCTCCGTTAAGGACATCGTTAATTGTTGTGCTCCCAGCAAGTTATTGGTGAGTTTTGTGTTTCCTAGCGAACGGTTTAAAGGCTTACTTTCTTAATTACTTTTAAATAGCAAACAAATACCCAGCGATCTTATTGTACAACCCTTTTTTTTTACTGCTGATTTCCCTTTGAAAGGGCAAGAAAAGCAAACTGTTTGCAAAAGCGAACCAAACCCCAAACCCTAAGCGAAAGAAAAATGTAAATGAAAATGCAATTTTATTTATTGTTATGTACACAATTTTTTTTCCAAACTCGCGTCGAGCTTATGTAAATTTATTTATTTTGCGTAATTTTTCTTGTTTTTCCAGAGGAAAAATGCCTGGGCCAAAAAGAAAAAGAAAAAAATTTAATTAGAATAAAAAGAACCAACGGCAAAAGCGAAGCACAAAATTAAAATGGGAAAAAAATGAAACGAGTGCCAAGTACACGGCATGTACAAGGCGGCTGGCTTTGTGCCGTGCAAGATTTCTGCTGCTGGCGTTGTAAATTTAACGTAATAAGGCAAAAGTTGTGCAATTTCCATGTGTAAGTGACAGGGCAAAACATTTTGTAATGAGCCGCGGCACTGGTCAGCCCTCGGATACGGCTGTCACTGGACAAAGGTTGGCTCCATGTCTCTGACTTGAGGGCCATTGTTGACGAGAACGTAAATTATAACCAATGAAATTTTAAAAAGGCTAAAAAGGAAAGGAGGCAAATTTTAATTTGAAAATACCCGAGCGGTTAGAAATTGGTTGGAGCGCATATCCAGCTTAATTACACACTTTGTTTATGACTTCATATGTAGCCCTTACCCTGTAGCCTCAATTATGGCGAGCTTTACGTCGCATTACGTTAGTTTCGAGTCAAATGTAATTACGTCGTATTATGGAATTTATATGACA